>JACEVL010000370.1:1195000-1277500 GCA_020284085.1 Aporrectodea caliginosa
AGAAGCACCGCGCATTTTTGCACGAGTCCTGAAAATAACTGAATGATTTACTGATATAATTGTAATAAGCTTTCAGAATGTTAAACTTTTAATTTATTTATGCTTCCCCTAAAGTGCCTGAAGGTACTATTTAGAGGCGTCAAGTTCCTCAAGCGATACTGAACATGAGTCGTCTCCCAGACACGCTCGTGCTTCTCTTTCAGTGCATCGTTGGATGATGTGACGCATTATACCTTCATCAACAGAAGTTGAAACGCGATCAAAATAGAATCTTTCTTATTTGTTGTGTCGCAAACAGCGTTAGTCATGAAACTTCGCGGAGCACGTTCTGACTGCTTAGCCTTCCACGAGGTGCATCATCGGGTGAAATCAAAATCCAGACATGGCCGTCCCTTTATGTTTCCCTGGTATATGTATCTGTTGCATTTGTGCTGTCACGATGTTGAAATGATGAGCGACCCCCTCTGTAACCACGACCTCGTCCTCGACCACGTGAACTCCCTCGACCACAGGCACGCACATTCCAAAGATATAAACTTCAGGATTTCTAATGCATTGTCTTGTCCACCATGATAATTTTCGACATTTGAAACAGAAGAACTGCTACTTGATTCAATAGACAGGTTTTGTATTCCGGTATCTGAGACAAAGGCCTCACTATCATTGTCTTCCGATTAGCAGAAGTGTCCTCACCGATTTCTTGAATCAAAGGAAGGGCTTGTCATGGTTTGCTTGCAGGCCTATATCGTACACGAGGACTCATTTTAGCGCAGGTATCGATAACCCTCAGATATAGGCCTAGCTGTTTTTATATCAATTGTGTTTGAAACAATGAACAAAACTGTCTGCAATTGGCGGGAAGAACGTGAGCTTTGCAATGCCGTCATAAATAATATTATGTAAGGTTAATATAAGATAAGCTTATACACTAGAAAAATAGGCATTTGCAGTAATAGTGTCATGGGTCAAAAATGACCCCAATCCGACGTTCTAGGTATTGGCTACTATAACTCCTATACCTGACCAGCTATTAATAAGATTTTTCTTCTGTGCCTTTGCGGCCACAATGCCATAGATGTCATAAAATATTTTCCTTTAAAGGTTACTGGGTGCTACATGGCACGATCGCAAAGTGCGCTATGGGTCAAAAATGACCCATGCCGACGTTCTAGTGTTAATCATTCTGTTTGATCGGACCAATAAGGGCTGCGTCCGAGAAGACAGAGGACTAGAAGGCTAGCATAATCCAAGGTCATTTGGTTTGCTTTTATGAATTTTTGGTACAACATATAAGACCACATCAATAAACTTTAAATAGACTAGAGAGTGACCTGGGGGACAATCTCGTCCCCATCTCCGCCCCGCAACAAGTAAGTCTTCCCCATCCCCGTTCCATCCCAACATGGTTTGTCCCCATCCACGTCCCATCCCGCAGGTTTTTTCTCCATCCCCACCCCATCCCCGTAGGATGACAAAACATTCCCCGCAAATGTTTACATCAATTCAAATCTAACAAGTAATATTTTTTAGCTTACAAAGCTATTTGTATTGCTGACTGCATTAGTCTGTTATTGTATTGTATTGTATTGTATTTGAACACTTGTTATAGCGCCCCAACCAGATTTCCCATTCAGAGGCGCTCCCGACTACTGCGCGAACGCTGAATCGGAGTTTCACGCCGAAGCGCATAAGCAATTGCGAGTGAAGGACTTGCCCAGGGTCCCTACGCGGCGACTTTGAGGTGGATCCGAACCCGCAACCCTCCAGCTGCAAGGCACCGAACATACCCCTAAACCACCGCGCCCCAGTTGTATTGTGATATGTTGTATTGTGTGTTGTATTGTGCTCCACGTTTATAATGCGACCGAGCCACCCGCAGTAAAGATCCGAGAAATTAATCTCTGATAATCCGACCCGACCGGGAAGCGAACCCGGGGCGCCGACGTGGAGAGCGGGCACCAACCCACTCGGCCACTCAGGATCCTTGTTATTATCTTATCGATAGTTTGCATTGACAAAGTCCTGACTATTTCTGACTAGTAGGCGTCAGGAAATAAAAAATCTCAAGTTCTTAACATCACCCGGGTTTATTGACGGCTCATTCCCCATTACCGCGGTATTACCGCGAGAGTAAACCCCATTACCGCGGTATTACCGCAATTGTAGTCCCCATTACCGCAGTATTACTGCAATTGTTGTCCCTATTACCGCGGATTTACCGCGGGTAACGCGGTTTAACCGCGGGGAAATTTCCCATGTCACTCTCTAAAACAGACTTCGTAAATGGAGTAGCTGCAAATTAATATTTAATTGTCTGCAAGATATTCTAGGCAGTTGGCTAAGGTCTGCATACTCGTGTTGTTGTTATTTGCTAGTGTATTTCCCATGGTTAAAAAACAAAATAGATTTTATAAACTTTCTTCATTTTTTCTGTAATTACAAATTTTAACTGGCAAAACATAGGCCAATAATATTCGACTTCAAATAACAATTATATTTACTTCAGCCTAATAAGAAACATTTCTGGACGCGATATTTCTAGTCAATTTTAAAATTATTTCAAAGCTCTTTTCACAGGCGCAGGCCTGCTGGCGCTCGAACAGCCGTCACCCAAAACCTCATGTTTCGGTTGAGTGTCGTACTTCATGGACTTTCAGGGCGTTTCAGCTCATCTGCATAAGCAATAGAATAAATTGCATTGGTTAAGGAATCTTCAATCAATCACAATGTCAAAATTGATTGGCTCTTCTATAAGACATGTAGACTGTGGAATGGACGCAATAATGATCGAAAGGGATGAACTAAACAACTGATGTATGGAAGGATGGACGGATGATGGATTGATGGATAAAACTTAACAATGTTACTTAGGCTGCTAATAGAATTTCTGTTGCCCTGTTGTTAATAATAATGTTCGGTTTTTTTTATTATTTCAAACTGACACACCGCAGTATGATTACAATTCATAGTATGAATGGATGATCACAAGTTATTACTGGAGTCGAATTTAACTGTTTGGCAGCCATGCAAGGCGCCCGTTTTTAATGTAGCCTTTAATGAATGAAATCGTGTTATATTTCTTAAAACTTTTGATGCTTTCACATCACCTACACTGACTGTCTTGTCGCCCAGACGCCCTGGCGTCAAACGGCGGCTCGGAAAGAAGTACTTCTTCCTGTTACAGGCCACAAAGGAAAAGAAACCATTTGCTATTAGACTTTAGAAAAGCACAGAACTGGACATATGAAGAATAGTCCACGTTTTTGATTTGACCCATGATCGAATATTAGATGGCGTTGTAAGGATAATACTGGCTATCGCTCATAAGATCATCGCTCATTATACTGGTAGAGCTCCCAAGTATCTATGTGACCTTATCCGGCTGCCGGCCTCGGCTACTTCCTTTCGCCCGATATACGCTCACTAAACCGGCATGATCTCTTTGTCCTGCGAGCGAGAACTGCTATGGCTAAAACGCGAGCCTTTGCCTTCATTGGCCCTGCTCTATGGAACTTGCTTCCTCCTTTGACACGTTCCTGTTTATTAACTGGTGGGCCAAGTGCCTCTTTTCGTTGTCTGAAGACCTCTTTCTTTTCTCTGGGTCTTTCGCACTGGGAGCGCCTCTGATTGGTGTGCTCTGCGAGAGGCGCTATATAAATTGATAGATACAATACATTACAATACAATACAATATTGCCTGTAACTAATATGACCATCGCAAATACGCAACGAGCAATTATATCAACTTCCAATTAGCTAGCAATTATGAAATAGACCCAAGCAAGTAGGCCTACCTGCTGCACATCAAGAAAACTTACTAAGAGAATTATCTGTTGGCATCAAATGACATTCATCAGTTTTGGACAAGCACGTTGATTATTAAATTTTGCTCAGGCCATAAATTATAGGAAACAGATCATAAAATTATTGGAAACAAACAATTGACAATCAATCTGTCATGCGTCGCGAGCAATTAATTATTTTCTGTTTTAACCTTAGACTATCAGTGATATTCAATAAAGTCTGACTAATTTAGCATTTAGCCAGTTTTCACTATTGTAATTAATTGCTGGTTACAATCTTCAATGATTAGTCCAAAAGTTTGGTTCTTAACTAATTGCTAATTGTTCATTTTTAATATTGGACAACCTAATTGCTAACTTAAACAAACTTGTTTAGTGCAAGGAAATTCACTGAACGCGTAATTGCTGGCTGCGTATGGGCAATGGCCCTACGAGTGAAAGGCCCTATGAGTGAAAAACCCTATTAGTGATGGTCCTATGGGTGATAGTTCTATCAATGGTGGTTCTGAAAGCGATGGTCCCTATGAGCGATAGTTGTATAATGTACGTAATAATTTACGTATGTATGTATGAATGTATGTATGTATGAGTACTTGTTGTAGCGCCCCTTCAAAATTTCTACTCAGAGGCGCTCCCGACTACAGCGCGGACACTGAATCGGAGTTGCACGCCGAAGCGCATGAGCAATTGCGAGTGAAGGACTTGCCCAGGGTCCCTACGCAGCGGCTTGACGGTGGATTCGAACCCGCAACCCTCCGGCTGCAAGGCACCAAACATACCCTTTTGAGGTGGATTCGAACCCGCAACCCGTCGGCTGCAAGGCACCGAACATACCTCTACACCACCGCGCCCCATATAAGTGATAGTCCTATGAGTGATAGTCCTATGTGATAGTCCTATGAGTGATAGTCCTATGTGAGTGATAGTCCTATGAGTGGTGATCCTAGAATCGTGAGAAGCTGATGACGCTGATGATGATGATGACTAAAAGAACGATATTAATAGTAATGACGACGGTAGCAGTCAGAGATGGATAGGTAATCGATTCGATTCTAATCGATCATATAGCTTATCGATTAGACAAACAGCTAATTCTAATTATTATCGATTAGCAACTTTCAGTAGCTAATTCTAATTCTGATTGATTAGCAATTTGACCAATCGATTAATTAGCTAATCGATTCGCTGCTTGTATAAGTTTGGCTAATTCAAATTCTAATCGATTACCTACCAGATTTTGCTAATTCTAATTCTAATCGATTAGCAAATTTTACTGTGATGCCTACTTTAGTTTCCTGTTGAGATGTTTTACTCCCGTCTTTCAGGTCCTCCTGCTTTTCGTTCTCCTCTGACCATCTGCAGCCGCGGAACCTCAGAAGAAGACTTTCATCCACTCTCGCCTCCAGGTCTCTGTCCCCTGTTTCATTTGCAAGCAAAGCTGGAGTCAAGTAACTGAGTCGACATTTTCTGGATTTGTCAACTAAATGCTCTTTCGACTTCCACAGGCAATCGTCGGCTACCGATTACATCATGATAACACTGTTATTGAAGTCTAAGACCATGTCGTATCAGATAAGAACGGATTAGAATTCATAAGATATTGAATTATAATAAATTGCTTTGGAGTACAAAAAGAAATTGTCGATTCTGTTGAATCACGTAGATTATATTATAATAACTAAGATTTATTTATTTATTCGGTTACCAAACGACTGACAACAATTCTAATACATTGGCACAGACAAATTAAAATTTACTCAGGACACCCACAAGGAGCCGAAGGTCTCACTAGTCAGGAGCCACCTGGGGATAAATAGTAGTACATGCGGTATAGAGTCCAAATTAAAATAAACTTTGAATAGGAGCGTTATAGACTTAACTATTACTTAACTACACATACATTTACAACTAGAAGATAGAGATGAAATTAGATCAGATCAGAAATTCACTTACCCATAGTAAGGGATGCTATTATACCGATGATTCCTGTAACGAGAGCTCCAAATGGTGTTAGCCACAGATACGACATGGCATAGAAGTTATTTAGACCTTCAAGTTGAGTCTGAAGACGGACAAAAGGAAGCCTCTAAATTCACGTAGCGTGATGCAATTTGTGACGCCAGGGGTCAAAACCCGTCACATGTCGGTTTCTGACCTTTTTATTTAGTCATATTCTACAGTTAATGTGCTTTTAAATACTTTTTACAGAATGAAAATATCTTTTTTCTAACTGAAGTTATGCTCATTTGATTCTTTCATTAGTATAGACTATAGAGTAAGAAAATCGAATAAAAATTTTCGGAATATTCGTGTCATCAAAGTCCTCAGCATCCAATACTTTATTATGCTGCAATTTTACTGGACAATAGAGGGCTATATTCTGTATAAAATAAAGCAAACGGCATAAAAATCGGTTTACTACTTTGCAAATTATAGCAAATTCACGGGCAACTGCTGAATTGAAGAATATTCTACATTGTTGACCCCTCTCGCCTATTTCAGCTTCTAGCTCGGTATCTAGGAAGCGACCAGCGACGGGTTTTGACCATGGCGTCACATTTGATATATTATTGTCCTGTTAGGGAATTAATGCAATTTACTGTCATGGAATGCTATGAGATCATCTAGGCGTCGAGATTGATTTGCAGAGTAATTTAAAACAATACAATGTAACGTATTCTCGCAGACAATACTTACCATGTAGCTTCTAGATCCTGACAGAGCCTTAGTTGTTTTGTTCCAATTGTCTTTGAAGCCGATTCCATCCAAGACATCGAAGGACTTGTAGTTGGTGTAGTTCACTGAGGAAGGGAAGAGAGAAGAGTTGATGCTTCCAGGTGAACATTGCTCGACGGATACAGGAGGCAGAGGAGGGTGTATGTGACGCACTGTGAGAGAACCGATGCTCAACCAGAGGGTAATCACAACACCCACGATGCCCCCTAGTAAGGTGCCCTTTAACAAAACACCATCTCCATTTTTACTCACTCATAATTTTTGACGCTGTCATCGTCGTAGTATAATCACTCTCTTCACTTCCATCGGCATCCCTATCAGCATCACAGTAATACTCATAGTAATCATAACTGCAGTCTTTAAAACCCGAAAGTCTAATCTAATCTAGCGCCATTCTCGTAAGAAACTATCCAAGGCAAGGACGTAAGTAATGAGTGGAGTCTAACTTTCTTTCTTTCTCAAACTCTTCTATATTCCTGTCCCTGTTCCATGACCTCCTCCTCCTCTTCCTTCCTCTTCCTCTTCCAAATCCACTTCCTCCTCCTCCTTCCCTCCCCAGCCCTCCCCTCCTCTGCGTCGTGTAAGAGGCTTGGCCAAAGATAATATCATAGGCTCTAATTGTAGTTATAAACTCCGAATTCAGATTCACTTCTGCCTTTCCAAATACACTACGTAGAAATTTAATCGTTCAGTCTTAAAGGTTAAGTATATTAACAGCATGCAAATTAAAATTTGAATCGCAATTTACAAGGCTGAATTTACATTTTTTTAGACATCATGATCATTATGAAAACCACCACAACTCATAAGGAGATTCAAATTTTAATTAGAGAAAACTTCGAGTGTCAAAGAGTAATAAAACGTTGGCAAATATAGTAACCTTCCAGTTGGCATGTTTGGAGACTGCGCCGAGGACGAAAATCGCAGTCAGTGGCCCCAACAGCGAACTACCAACGGCTATTATCACCTACCAGCATACAAGTAAGCTTAAATAATAACAATAGCAATATTAATAGTAATTATTATTATTAGTAGCAGTAGCAGTAGCAGAAGCAGTTGCAGTAGCAGTAGCTGTAGTAGTAGAAGTAGTAGTAGTGGTAGTAGTAGTAGTAGTAGTAGTAGTAGTAGTAGTAGTAGTAGTAGTAGTAGTAGTAGTAGTAGTAGTAGTAGTAGCTAGCTAGCAGCAGCAGCAGCAGCAGTAGTAGTAGTAGTAGCAGCAGCAGCAGCAGCAGCAGCAGCAGTAGTAGTAGCAATGCAACCATAATTTAAATAGTAATAATTCATTATTATCATTATCAGTGATATTAATAAAATTATCATTACTGCAACAGTAGTATTATTTATATGATCTCTTCAGCACGTCAATTCCATGGCCTTCGCATTCCGCGGCACTTTGACATTCCTGAACTTGACAGGATGTGGCTAAACCAAATAATATTTAATTTTCTCCAGATGTTTCTTTTAAATCTGAGTGATCATATATCCTACTCCAGACAAACTAATAACACCAAGTGACAGTTTCACACAGACCCAAGTTGTTTCTGATGAATCGGTTATTGCTTCGATTGAATATGATTTATTCTTTCAGTTATTGGGAGGCATCTGACAAATAATCGATAGGCCTACAGTCTTACCTGTAGTATGGGGCTTGTAACGGAAGCTGCGATAAAAGCCACTCCAGCGGCTACGACTCCAAACAACGCAACTGGAACAAAAAGACCCAGCGAACAGTTAATCCAAATAATGTTATGTTAAACACTGAGTAGATCTCAGCAATAGAATAATTGTAACCTTAATTAGAAAAAATGCAACTGTAATTATGGAAACAAATGTAAGAAAGCAACACGCGATCCTAATTAGGTAAACATAAGGCGAATATAATAAAATAATTCATGAACTATACATTTACGTCTACCATAGAAATTTGCAAGCCTATTTAACACGGAGTTCAGTGCTCTTGTGAGTGGGTCATAATAAGACATCAAATGAAGTGATGGGCACTAAGGTAAAGTACTGCGTCTACCAGAAGTACTGTGTATATCAGAGAAAGTATAGAGTATCGCAGAAATAGTACCTAGTATACCTAATATAGTAGAATAATTGCTGAGAATAACGGATCAAGTATCGAAAAGATACCTAGAAGCCTGTTGATGAGAACCTTCCTTGTTTCGGGCAGGTGGTCTAGTTTCCATTTGAGCATGTCCTCCCAACAGTTTGCGGCTGCGCTGCTCATCGTTGAAGACACGGTACTTCACGAAGAAACAACATGGTATATGCAAGGAATAGAGAAGTGAGGGAGGAAAGGAAGAGGCGGAAAGAAATGGAAGAGTGAGGTCAGGTTAAGTCGTGACAGGGGAGAATTTTGGGGGAAAAGATTACACTCTGGCAAGAAGAGCAGAAGATTTGAGCGCCTCTGAGTAGGGATCTTGAAGGGGCGCTATATAAATTTTGATCGATTGATTGATTGATTGATTGATCAGAGACGCGGGATCACTTCCCGCTACCCTCCCAAAGGTTCACTCAGCCTTTCACTCGCCAGATGGCGTTGGTAACATTTGCAGTAGGACGTGATGGACGCCTTGCATGGCTGCCAAAACAGTTAAATTAAACTCTTGTAATAACTTGTGGTCATCCGTTCATGCTATGAATTGCAATCGTGCCGAGATGTGTGTCATTTTGAAACAATAAACAAAGATTATTATTATTAAGAGTTTTTATATTGAAACGTGCCATGTCCCCGAGAGGTATCAAGTACGAGATGAAGTAACCTATAGCGGAAATCAACGTTTTTGAAGTATTCGTTCGTTCATTCATTCGATTGTTCTTTCGTCTGATTGGTATAAGGACAGATTCTTCAATGCGTGTAAAAATTATTTCAAAGTGGTGACACTCTTGTTGCTAATTGTGATAGTAAACCTTATAAGCGTCTGATTACATCAATTATATTATGACTTACTAGATTATTTAATAGAGGTCATTACCTCAAAGCTGCTCCGTAAAGTGTGGAGAGGAAAAGTCCCGAAAATCCAGGTGAATCAGCGAAAATTGTTAGAACAAAATGTGGAAGATACTGTACAGATCACAGATGCATATTTTCAGCTTGTGATTTAAAATAAAGCGAGTTAATATATTTTACCTGAGTCTATCTGCGCATCGAAAGAATTTTAATTAGTAATTTTTCATAACTGGATATGATTTAATGAAGAAACTTCATATTCGTAATGTCATTTGAACGCATTGCAAAGAAATGCAATACAAACGGCAACCAAAAGAGTGATAACATCGACAAGTAATAGGTGTCTGACCATGTTAGGATTTGCGATGTCTTTGTTGGCCAGAGGATCGCATTTGATGCTCGAGTAGTAAGCCAAGACGATCAGTCCAATGATGCCGGATATCGAATACATTACGATCGTGGGAGGAATGTTTAACAGAACCATTCTGCAAAACAAGATCAGTTCTCCATCAACGACAAGACTTAAAAGACGTTGTCCACGATATAATTATACATATTTTAAATGTAGGCCTATATGCCTGTGCATATGTCTTGCTATGTATACATGTATGTGCATGTATGTATTTGCGTATGTGTGATGATACTAAACAAAGGCTTCGCTTAACTCTCGAAAGCGTTATGATGAAGAGCAGAAGCAAGAAAGATGAGGATGATTGTGAATATGATTAATGATGATGCCGATTATGAAGAAGAGAAAGAAGCCGTGTTAACGACGGCGATGACAACGATGAAGACAACGACTATGATGAAGGTGATGACGATTTTTGTGATGATGATTATAGTAATAATGATGATGATGATGTTAATAACAATAATAATAGTAATTATGATGATGATTATGATGATGATGATGATGATGATGATGATGATGATGATGATGATGATGATGATGATGATGATGATGATGATGATGATGATGATGATGATGATGATGATGATGATGATGATGATGATGATGATGATGATGATGATGATGATGATGATGATGATGATGATGATGATGATGATAATGGTGGTGGTGATGGTGATGTTGTTGATGATGATGATGATCATGATGATGATGATGATGATGATGATGCATCATAATCAGGCTACATACATTTCTATTCAAATGAAAGTTTTCTTGTCAAGCTCTGGAATCCTTAACGTTAAAATATGTTTTGAAACAATGCCAGAGACTTACATCCTTGCCTTGGATAGTGTATTGATGGCGCAGTATCTCTGAATGGCTGGCTGAGATAAACCGTAGCAACTGGCCATACCGATTCCGATTCCAATGAGAATATTCCAGACAGTGTGGCGTTCTCGCGGGTCGAGGCTAACACTGTCCAACACAATATGGAAATAGCGAGTATCTTTCAGTGATTACTAGGCCTATCTAACGATGCACAGTAGTCATGATGAGGTGGGGAGAGAGAGAGAGAAAGAGAGAGAGAGAGAGATACACACACACAGACAGAGACAGAGACACAGAGACACAGACACAGACACAGACACAGACACAGACACAGACACAGACACAGACAGACAGACAGAGACAGACAACGACGATGATGATAATGATGATAATAATCATGATTATGATAATGATGATGATAGTGATAGTGAAAACGATGATGATGATGATAATAATTATAATGATGCTGATAATGATTATGATGATGACGACGATGTTGATGATGATGCTTCATGATCACGCTACATACATTTCTGTTCAAATTAAAGTTTTCTTGTCAAGACAGACAGACAGACAGACAGACAGACAGATACAGATACAGATAGAGGACAAATAAATAAATTAATTAATTACTACTACTGCTAATAATATGCCTGAGGGGATATTCCTACCTCGGGCAAAATTCGCAAAAAATAATAATATTCGTGTGTGTTGACAAGCCCACTGACAAACTGCAGTATGTAACATAGAAACATTGAAACATGACGGTAAAAATTTCATGATCATATTTAACACACCCCGTGGCAGCCTGTTAGTCGCCCACTCATGTACACCTGCCCCGTAGGGAGTGGAAGGCCGAGTCGACCTAGAGCGATAATGATGATGCTGTTTGATATCGATAAATAATTACTTAGCCAAGACGAGTCGACCTTCTTCCCCAGCCAAACGGAAGACGTCTGATATTCCACCGACCAGCATCAATCCCTTCGAAAAAATAAAAACTTTCATCTTTCCCTTATTTGTATTTTATGATGCAAATTAGTAGGTGTACAAAAACATTATTTATTACTGGTTAACCGCTAAGAGAAACGTCAGTCCGTTGATCTTCTTTATATTCAGCGTTATCGTTTTCGTTCTGAAATAGTTTTATAGGATACCTTGACGCAGATGGCAACCATTCCTCCAATCATGATTAGGAACTGGAAGACGTCCGTCCATATCACAGCTCGCATTCCACCCTACGATTACAAAACATCATGAAGGCTTCAATAACAACAGATGACTACTAGTGATTGAACCACTGGCAAAATAATACCCTTACCCTAAAAGTATCTTTCCCAAATCCTTATTTATTCGTTAAGCGTTTCAGGTCTTCTGCCTGATTGCTTGGTAGATGGGTTGGATGACATATTGATTGACCGAACGAAGAATCGATTGTTTGACTGGTTGCTTGACTGACTGACCAACTGCCCGACGGATTGACTGACCGACGGATTCATTAATTAATCAATGAAAATATTTATCCATTCATTCATTCATTCAATTCATTCAATTATTTATTCATTCATTCATTCATTCATTCATTCATTCAGTGACTGATTAATTTCGTTTTTTGAATTTGGTTTCTAATTAATTCATTTATTCATTCCACCAGACAATTTATTGATCATTCTATCAGCATTCTTATAGATATCCATTATTAAAGTGCACAAGTAGCTTTCAATTCCTTCCTTATAAAATGTTTTCTTACGAGAACTGTGTAGGTAATGGATATGACGGCCATAACTGGTACTGCGACGGAAAGTGGTAAACCACTGGCTGAGGAAAGAATAAACACCAATCATTTATTCATAGTTTTACTTTATTTCTTAATTTTAGTTCCAGTTTGCTTAACATCTCTGATCTGTACAGTTGCTTCCACATTTTGTGCTAACAATTTTCGCCGATGCGCTTGTATTTTCGAGACTTTCCACTCCACACTTTACGTAGCAGCTTTGAGGTAATGACCTCTATTGGATAATTTAATCAGTTATAATCTAATTAATGTAATCAGAAACGGTTGAAGGTTTACTGTTACATTTTATTTGATGGTGAGAAAAATTGTATTGTTTACAATGGCAATATTCTAACTCGTAAAGAACAATTGATGGTGATGGGTGACATTTGGTAAGTTGATTTCTCATTTCTTGACAAATAGTTGCTGCTAGAGACAATTTATTCCAGCATAAATACATACATGTAGAACTACAAGTGGTGTTGGTGGAGCTGTGACGGTCATGATTATGACAATAAAAAGAGCATAATGACAGTAGAGAATTGGCATTTGTGTCTTTAATATAGATACCTGCTTCCAAAGCTGCTGATGGTGCATACATTACTACTCCCATAAAGAGAACCTAAATAAACAAAACAGATTTTATTATAAAATATTTCTGTTGTCGTCATTCTGGTCCGCCTTTTAAATTCCTAGGGTACAGCCAACGTTCCATCTAACATCTGGCATAAAAATCCAGTTCTTTGTCTATTGAAATGTAATGAAATGTAATGTGGCGATGTGGTTCCACATGTTCCATTCACCTGTAAAATTGCATCTTTGACACACCATGCAATTTCGACAGTTGTCTTTGCAACTTCCTACTTTACCTTAGCTTAGCTTCTCCGTATCAGAACTTACTTCACTTAGCTTTTCTTTTATCTTGACTTGCATTACCTTACCTCACCCTACCTTCCGTTTGCCAGTGACCCGTCAGCACGGTCCAGGACAAATCGGCCTCGACAAAACGGCCCCGACAAATGGGCCCCGACAAAACGTCCCCGACAAATTCCGACAAAACGGCCCCGACAAAACGGCCCCCGTCGAAATGGCCTCAACAAAACAGACCCGTCAAAACAGCCCCCGTCAAATCGGCCCCCGTCAAATCGGCCTCCGTCAAATCGACCCCCGTCATATCGGCCCCAGTCATATCGGCCCATACAAAATACAAGTATTTTAAGCTTACGCTGACAAACTCTGTTGAAATGAGGCCTCAGGCAACGGTTCAGCTGCACAATGGACTGCGGGGATAATCGTCGAATGCTAACAGGTTGGCGTATTAAATTATTTAAATGCTTTCAATGACAACTATCATAAATCCAACTTCTATTTATGAAATGTATTACTTTTCAAGTTTTCATAAATCCAACTTCCATGTTAACGCCAAGATTCTTTTCAGCAATCCAAATTCAAGTTTAACGCAAAAAATTAGTTTCATCAATGATCAATCCACTTTCTAATAACGCAATAGAAAAGAATTGAATTCTTTTCATCAATCCAACTTAAAAGTATTTGGGACATGGGATATTTTGTGAGAGCCCGATGTGACTGGGGCCGATATGTCTGGGGCCGATTTGACGGGGGGCCAATGCCGATATGACGGGATTGCCGTTATGACGGGGGCCGTTATGATGGGGGCCGATATGTCGGGGCTGTTTTGTCGAGGCCATTTTGACGGGGGCTGTTTCGTCGGGGCCGTTTTGTCGAGGCCCATTTGTCGGGGTCGTTTTGTCGGGGCCGATTTGTCCTGGGCCCTTCTGACGGGGTACCCCTTTTGCCTTGCCTTCCTTTTGCATTGCCTTGCATTGTCTTACTTTATTCAGGATTCTATAAGTATGTTCGAACAGTCGAGAAGTTGATTTTTAAGAAGTTCTATTAGTGGGTCCAAATACTTGGCACGCACTAAGGGCATAGGTTGAATTTTCTTTAGACGACCTTTCCACTAAGACTTTTGGACGACCGTTTCCACGCCTGCAAATCTTCTGATGACAGCAGAATATGCACTGCTGAAAAACCCGTTGCTTTCATTGGCAAGTCAGACCACAGTTCAGTGTGGGTATGATCTAAAGAACTGACAAGAAAATTCGCTCAGTTCCACTAATTGCTGACTGCACTGCATTCTGTCGAAAATTAAAGACAAACCTCTTCCTCTGAATGATATGGTTACTCAGAGCGGCACCTAAGACGCGCTATACTAGTGTTCTGATTTGTTACGTCACATTACAGTTGTCACACTGAATTCACAGTTACCTTATGCGTAGAGATGCAAATTAACACCAGTCACGAATGAAAACAAACTGTCCTTACCCAATACAAAATTCCCAACGTAGCTCCAAATATCCTGATGCTCTTTGACATAAATCGCTTTTCCAAGTACTAAAAATAATACATACAGAATATAGGCCTAATGTTGGCATTTACAACAATCAATCGATTGAGGAGTGAACGCGTCAAAAGGAAACGGCTCTTAATCATTCATTCATTCATTCAGACATAGCGCCCCTTCAAGAAACTACAGGAGCGCTCCCAGCCCAACTAAAGAAAAAGACAACCCTGTCAGATGGCTTACAAGTAAAAAACGGAGCTTAAGTGGTAGGTCATTCCAAATGGAAGGGTCAACAACCGGAAAGCACGGCGCTGCCTAATAGCCAAGCGAGTCCGTGGAACAAGGAACTCACCCTCGTCGCAGAGCGAAGCACCCGACGCTGGAACATCAGACACTGGGCGGCAAAGATCGCAAGTAAGATGGAGCGCAGCCAAGAACACAACGAGAAACGTCCTTCCTCGACACTTTTTCAAACCTACGATGGATCTGGGATTGTTTAACCACAGGAGACGGAAAGACTTCATTGTTCATTGATAGTGTTGTCTAATATACACTGTAGTACTTTATGAAAGACAGGTTTACTGTAACGACACTTTATAACAGGAGACTACAATTTACAGTTAAAATGAGACTGCTAGTAGGCTATAAATGCAACTCCGATAAAGTAAGTAAGTATATTCTTTAATATAACCAGCTGCCAAAAAGAACTCTGATGAACAAGTATGAGTGATATGAATTCACATAAACATCAAACTCTATCCATGACCAGTGAGATTACAAGACAAATCTAAGTAGTATGCCGACAACGGTCTGACTTCAATCCGTCAACGTAGAATTACGTTCTTTCAACTTTACTGTAGCCTACCATGGGACAACCAGTAAGGACATATTTGTTAAAATCAAGATAAAAATGTTGTGATGATGATGATGATGATGATGATGATGATGATGATGATGATGATGATGATGATGATGATGATGATGATGATGATGATGATGATGATGATGATGATGATGATGATGACGATACTGATAATGATGTCAATGATAATGATTATTGCTGCTTATGACATTGTGTCTGAATATAAATACGCAATATAGCGGCTTTTTACATACCTGACAAGCACTGCCTACTCTAGCTTAAATTAAGTTAAGATTAACTAGTCAGATATCTAACAGTCACCTAACATAAGAAAAACTACGAGATTTTAAAGCACCCTGGCAGTAAGTAGCTCCGTGTCTAAAATGCTGTAGAGAATTCGTATATTCGTATAATTGTTTATTTTAATAAAAACAATCTGACAAGACGCAGAAATGCTAAAATGAGTGATAATGGATAATTAAAAGTAATTAGAAAATGTTAAAATAAACTAGTAAATATTTTTATTTAAGGATCTGTAAATAAAATGGGAGTTGTCTTTGGGTCGGAGAGCATGGATTTGTGCTCGAGGCCTTAATTGGTGAGAGGAGAGGGGTCGGTGTGGAGGTAGGAGTTGGTGAAGTAGGCCTACATGCTTGGGGTTGGAGAAAAGGAATTTCGCATCGGCTATATTAGCAAGTTTAGAGACTGTTGGAGAGGATTCTTCTAGGTAACCTCGGCGTTTGGATCTTTTAATGAGCTACAATAAAATGTTACAATAAAATTGCAGTAGGCTACGTTGTGACATCAAACGCAGAGCATAGGCCTACTTACGTCAAAGACGCTGACCAGCTTCAGCGGATAGAGCCACGGAACAATGAAGCGCTCGACAGATAATATAGCAAGTGCTGCAGCGACGATGATGAAGATAAGATACTGGACTCCGTAGCTGTACATCTCGGCCGTCATGCCAAGCAGCAAGGTGGGCGAAATGAAAGAAACGAGCAACGAAATGGCCGTCGGAATGACCTTGAGTTGTCTATTGCCCATTATGAACTCAGCGGTCGTCTTCTGTCGACCTCCTGTCAGCGAATGGTAGATTCCGATGGCCAGAGAGATGACGAGAAATCCAGCAAGGATCAGATAGTCTGCCCAATGCAGATGCGACTCCATTGCATCAATTTATATAAAGGAGATATTACCTGCAGCGCAAGAAGTTTCAAAAGATCACCTTATGGATGTTGAGGTCAGATGAGGTAAGGAAAGGCGTTGAAAGTACTGTCAGTTGTGAATAAGTCCGCTGTATTAAACGAACAATCAGGTGCAATTTTATTTAAAGTTTGGAATATTTAGTTTTCGTAGGTCGTTTTGCTTGTATTCGAACCACGGTCTATCGATTCTATTTTTTACTAAGCGCCTGTGAATAAGCTTGTTCTCACGACTTGTTTTTCGGCGCTGTAGAAATTTCGGGATTACATTGTGGGTGTAGGAAATGAATTTCATTACTTCTAATTGAGCCCAAGAGTCGTTGGGCAAGAAAGGAGATTAGGCTGAGAAATTTTGCCAGTAGGCCCTACCGTAAAACTTCAATTTCCGTCAGATTCAATACCGGTTGTTAATTGAAACAATCTCGTACATTCCAAGGAATGAGACCGACTTCCAATGATTCACCGAAAAAGAAACTCGTTTTCTTCCTTCAGGAAGCGCCTCAAAATTCATTGGCTTTGAAACATCTGGATATCTAATTGCGTTTCACCTGGTCAATGACCAATCATGTATCAGAATCGTATTTCGGATTCCCATTTAGCGTTAAATTTATTTCAATAACGGTAACAATAGCAAAAGCAAAAACAATAACAAAACGACGGCGACGGCGACGACGACGATGATGACGATGAGAAAAGTTATTTCTACGCTTTTCTTTTATTGTCCATCGGAATACGAGAATAGGTTTCGTCCGTACAGTTCAACAGCGGTTTAATGCAAGAATAGACCGTGCACACAACTTTTACAGCGACCACAGAATTTGATTTGTATATAAATTGTGGCGTCCAATTATAAAGCAGTATCAACTATTCCCTTCCCACCAACGATATTTCATTCCTCGTCTTTTCATCAATCGCGCCTTGGTCCAGCTGCGCCCGCATATTATCAAGATACACGATTTGATTTATACCACGGTAAAGAAAGATTAGATGGTACGGACACGTGAGACGGATGGTGGGAGAGAGACTGCCCAATGCTGCGCTACACGGTCACGTGGAGGGAGAGAGGAGCAGGGGAAGGCAACGGAAGACCTGGATGGACAACATCCAAGAAGACCTACAGAAGAGGGGAACAGACATAACGAAGATCGGCAGCATAGTACGGAATAGAGAACACTGGAGAGGCTTCATAAGGTCCTCATCGTCGGGAAACTGATGGAAGAGAAATAAGAAGAAGAAGAAAGAAAAATTGCATCGTCCTTAAATTATTAACCCTTTGGAGGTGAGGTGAAGCATTGGAACGTTAGAGGTGAGGTGGGGTATGACATACCCCAATACATATTTTTACTTACAAGTCGAAATAGCAACTATATAACATTAATTGTGAGCTAAGGTATAGTTTTGTGACCAATTATCAGCTAAACTTGTGATTATTAGGAACAAATTACTGTTTTTAATCAAAATTGAAATGGAAATCAAAGCGGCCCTCTGCAATGGCATCTTCAGTGGCTCTTGCTTGAAACATGTAACGTTTGCGAACGCGTGACATAGGCCTAATACCCGTAGTAATGGATCAATTTTGCATCGATGCCAAATTATAATATTATCTAATATCTCATGTCTACAATATAGTCAATTATCGCCCAATTTTTTCTGCACTGAGCCGTTAATTTTTTAATTAATTAAAATCAACATGTATACGAAAAATTATAATTTCACTTGAATATGCAACAAAATAAAAATAATGTGCGTTAAAAAGTATCTTAAATTGTCCCAAAGTGTCCGTATTTCACAATCACTAAGGTAGACAAAAATATTCCAAGCTGGTTCCACCTTTTCCGTAGAAAACGCAGCGTAGAATACCTGTGGGGTGTGTCATACCCCACCTCACCTCCTAAGGGTTAACCTGCATCAAAACATTCTATCAAGAGAATAATTCTATTTTGAGACTAATTTAACCAACCTAATCCGCTCTGCACTAGTGCTCTAGCAGCAATCGATCGCGTCCTGTGTAATGCATATCTTCTTATTTCTCTTCCATCAGTTTCCCGACGATGAGGCCCTTATGAAGCCTCTCCAGTGTTCTCTATTCTGTACTATGCTGCCGATCTTTGTTCATCGTCATCATAAGGGTTTCTTGGTCATTTTGCCAGACGGTGACCAGTCCTCTCCTGGCAGGGTAAGGAGACCGGTGGGTCTTAACCCATTCGATGGGTCATGACCTCCTTCGCTCTAAGATGTCCTTCCAACACCTGCCGCCTGCGTTGGCCAGCTTTTCGGGGTTCCTGGTGAGCCTGTCCACCTCGCGTAGCGCCCTAGGAGGTTCTTCGGCTGAAGCCTTCTCCCCTGATTATAATGAATATAATTATATGCAAATATTGTTTACTATTTGCACATCAACACTTACTTGCATGATCAAGCAAGTTCACCATAAGCAGAAAAACGCTGCTGATTGCCTTAATACCTGTAGCGCAGCATATTCTCTGTTCTCAGATGTAAATAATCAATATGATTATGATTGGCAGTTTCAAATGATCTGACACTTTAAAATTCCATGATATGCTTGACAGCTAGCAATACAAAACAATACAACAAAACTGTATTAATTTTGATACAATACAATAAAATATAACTCTAGTTGATATTGTCCTCCTTCCAAAGCTCAGAAGTGCACACGGCAATGCGACAGAATATATCGATGGTTGCGAGCAATTGTGCGTGAAGGACTTGCTCAAGATCCCTACACAGTAGCCGCTTTGGACGAGGCTCGAAGCCTCGAACCCGTACTCTCAGCGTTATAGGCCGAGCGCTCTAGCCAATCAGCCACCGCACAACAACAGTCAAGTTTCTTGACAAACACTGATGGAAATGCAATTGTTGGAAATGCTGTCATGAAATATGCTATGGCAATTGAGGTGACAATGTTAGCGGCATTTGTCTAGGCTGTACTGCTCTTTTGGTGTTTTACTGATATTTTTCTTTTGGTGACTGTAATATCGACTGCTATTGGTCATCAATAATTGTCATAATTATCATTGAAATATGGGCCAAATATGAAATATGAAATATAACTGCGCGAAATGTGCTTGACAACTTTGATTTGCAAATATTGTTAATTTCGCTCGCATTGGCATGTCAAATACCGGATGTCATTTACAGCAAAAAGAAAGATTTATTCCATTGTTTTGTCTGCCATTTTACTTTGAAGCTGTCGTTATCATGTTTAGCTCGTAAAAATCACTAGTTTGTTTCCGTACGTCGGTAGTCGAAGGCCTACCTGCGACAAGACAGCGTGGACAAATTGGTAATTTATCAATTTTGTCCTATATTAAATTCGGAAAACTATAGTTTAATATTAGATGAATGATATGCGCTTCTGTATGTTCTGGAAAGGCAACGCTTCAGATGCAGCAATCCTAAAGTTGCTATAATTATGAACATTGAACAACCTGCTGCATGGCTGCGTACAGATGCTGACCAATTAGACTATCAAAATATCTTGCAGAAAAATATGATCGTTCACATATTTTGCGCGGAAATTATAATTAATTGAAAAATATTAGCAAAATTCCGTATCACGGGAAATATCGTATTGTTCTAGCGAGGATTTGACGTTCAACCTCGGAAAACATTACGTTTAGTGACTGTTTAGGCGCCAACCAAAAATGCATCTCATAGGGCGCTGCGCAATGTTTTAGCCTTCAAGAAATTTGCCACCATTCTATACGGATGATCTTCGAGTGATATTAGACAATGTGGCTCAATAATTGAGCAATATTAACAAAAGAATTCATTAACAGAGCAAATCAGGTCAAGTTTTCGTTGATCTAAGTTTCATTGGCTAGTTGACTTCAAAGCTGGAGACATTAGAGAAGTTTTTAGAATGATGAGTAGACATATTTAAATGGGCGATATGTAGGCCTATATGCTTTTTGAGTGAAAGAATGAATGAATGGATGGATGAATAAACGAGTTCAGAAGATCAAATACTTTGGCAATATCTTTCTTAATATGAAGCCTTTGTGTTTTCGTTATGTTGCATCAACGTTAAAGAAGTTGTAGGGTTCAGCTTCTGACTAATTTCGACATTTAGATTAGTTGCAAAAACATGTTAGCAATTACAGTTATTCTACTGGAATTTCGAGCAGAATGAACGAGTGATCAAATCGTCTAATAGTGACAAACAAGAAGCCAAAAAACGAATGAATTGTTCAATCACACTGCTCAGACATTTGCGTTATAATTTCCATTGTTAAAAGCGAGCCAGACAGTAGCGTGGCTGATTTATAGTCTAGAAAGCAGGTCTACTTTCTCGCTGAGACATGCCCTAATGTAGGTAGGGCAGTTAAACAAAAACATTGATCTAGCAATATAATTAGAAATCACATCTACTCCTCTCTAGTACATTAGAGCTTACCTTACCTGATCCTGACCCTGATAAGCTTTTGCACCTTACCTCACCTGATCATCACAATACCTGACCTTAATTTATCACAAATAGTCATGGCTTTACTTAGCTTATAATAGATAACCTTATACCGAATGGCATTTCTGACGTTTCCTTGTCTTATACATGTAGGCTATATTCGATAAACTTAACGGGTTTCAAACACGGCGGAGGCATTCTGTTAACCAAACGTTTCCATTGAAATGCTTATGTAGGCCTATGTTCTAGCCAAGTTTGCAGCTACGAGACAGTAGATTCATTGGTGCAAATTAAGTCTCGGCATTTGCTCTAGACACGGGATGTTTCTTCTGGGCTGCCTGTTGTGACTACACCGTTTTTCGTTTCTTTCTCTACGCTGTCTTTCATTTCATTCCGAAAACTGTTTTTAGTTTTCCTTGAATCTGTCATTTCCATGTCCTTGAGAAAGTCATCGTCTGGCCCCTTCACACTCTGAAAATAACAAAGCCAAACCGAGGTACTGAAAGAATTTCCCTTGAGGGTAAAATAACATAGACGTGTGTGTGCGAACACAGAATTTGACATAAGGATAAACATGGGGATATCGATTTACATCAATGGTCGATTATTTGTGCGCCTAGAAACTGATGGTGACATTACCGTTGAACAGGAGAGAATTATTATATTAGTAGAGATAATGATTGAATTTATGTGGTCCATACTTTAGCTTCCTGTTGTGATGTTTTATTCTCGACATCCAGATGGTCTTCGTTTTCGTCCGAACAACTGCAGACGTTGAAGCGCAGAAGAAGACGATCAGCCACCTTCGCCTCTAGGTCTTTGTCCCCTGTTTTAAAAGACCAACCTCATCGGCTCACAACTATAGGTATTTTCGAAAAGCCGATTAAATGGATTAATGCTGCTTACGACCTGGAGCATTCTTACCCAGCTGCAATGGCGCTTTGAAACAATTTCAAAAGATTCGTCAGATTTCAATTTCCTAAATGGAGCCTCGCTTTCGAATTTGTATGTTGAGCAGCTCAAAGAATGTCCAGCTGCTCTATCAAATAAATAATATAGGCCTACATGTATAAATGACCTGGATGCCACTGAATTCATCTCAGAAATTGAAAGGTTAAAATTTGATGGCATCATGGCAAGCTTAAGAAAAAGCCACCCCAATTGAAATTCTGACTCCCAGCATTGATATTGCGCTTTGCATATTTCTGACAATTCCAGTAACAGTTGCAACATGTGAATGAGGTTTCAGCAAACTGAAATTATTGTGAAAATTTGACTAAGATCAACTAGGCCTATGAGACAAGATCGCTTGCAGAGCTTGTCAGTTCTGTCAGTTGAATGTGATATAGCTAATTCTCTTAATTATGATATCATTACTGATATTTTGCATCATCAAAAGCACGCAAACTAAATCTGAATTCTCTTAAATTACTAAAATGAAATGTTTTTAGTGAATTTGAATAATGCTGCATAGCAACTGGTCTGTAAAGTCTATAATGGAATAGAAACAGACACTTCGTTTCTATTTTCTTTAAAAGACAAAGTTCTATGTTATATTCGAGATAACAAATTTGGTCATTATTGGAGAAATTGAACTATGGGAGGGGGAGCGGGCGCTAGATTTACGATTGGAACAGGGCGCAATTATAGCTCGCTACGGCCCTGATTATCAATTCTGATGAGATTGCAATTTCTGTCGATGGTGTTGTCACTTTGAAAGCACAGCAGTTAGCTACGCAGTATATGACGGAAACATCGGTGTAAAATTCTTAGATTAGATTAGATGATATTTAGATTAAATTAGACTTATTAGACAGGGTTGAAATTAATCGCCTTGGACTCACTCAGGAAATTAGAGATTTAATTGGTTAACTTGAGATGATGCTACAAAAACTGAGAGGATGCATATTAAGTCTTAGATTAGATCATTTATTGCACTTACTCATGACGAAGGATGCTACAATGCTGACGATTGCTGTGATGACGAATGCGAATGGTAGAAACCACAGATACGACATGGCATAGAAATTCTCCAGACCCCGCAGTTGAATCTGTGGAAAGAACAAATTGACCTCTTTAAACTCATCTGGCTTGATGTAACATTATGTAGCCTAGTTAATGGAATATGAAATGCAGTTTTATATGCAATAATGCAGGCTAATAGCTGACAGTATCCGCCCAAGTCGAAGTAAGTAAGTATATCCTTTATTGATAAAACCAACTGATAACCGCATTTAGGTGTAGGCCTACATAGTTCATCAAATATTGAAAAACCAAATAAAATACATAGTTCATCAAATAAAAATAAATTGTGAATGTAGTTACATTACACTACACCTCCTGAGAGACGGAAATGTAGTGTAATGTAATACAATTCCGTGTAATCGTAATTGTAATCGTAAACTCCAGACTTCTAAAGCGCCATTCGAAAGCCAAGCGCCGGGCACCAGCTTATTCACGAGCGTTGATGTATTATCGTAGAAACGCTCACCGCATGGGTTGGAGCTCCGGGCAGAGCCACTGTCGTTTGGTTCCAGTTGTCATTGGCATCGATTCCATCAAAGACTTCGACTGACGTGTGGTTGGTGTAGTTCAGTGAGGAAGGGAAGAGACTTGCATTTCTATTTCCAATGGAACATAGCTCCGTAGATGCAGGCGGCAGTGGTCGGTTTATGCCGCGCACCGTCAGAGAACCCAAACTCAACCATAAGGTCATCGAAACACCGACGATGCCTCCCAGTAACGTACCCTTGAAGAAAACAATGTCAACATCTTTTATTCACGTTTGCATTAAACTTGTACGTTCGTCCGTTTCAATCACTGTCAGCATTCTGTTAAGTTGATTATGCTTATGGTATTCAACGTCAAAATCAGTTTTAATTCAACAACTTATGTAGCCTCGTTGTAATAAAAGAAAAGGCATTATTCTGTGGCCCTTATAAGTGTAACCATAGTTAATATTAACACACTTAGAGCTAGACTGGCCAAAATCTATCATGTCAGGAAAATCAGAACCCTTAGGCTAAAGTTACAATTACAGTCATCTCCAACACTTTCCTTCGGATAACAATGGCTACCACGATGATTGTGTTTTTCTATTGTGCTGGGCAGTCTTAGTTTTGACCCGATTGAGCGCCACACAGTCACACTGTTTGAACGGAGGGATGGGTTGGTTTAGAATGGACCCGGCGCAATATGTTAGTCGTGCGTTGATGTGCTCATACATACTGTATATAGTCAAATATTAACGTAGAAAACTACAGTTCGTCAAAATCTATCATGACAGGGAAATCAGAAGTTAAAGTTACAATAGCTATCTCCAACACTTTCTTTCAGATGACTAGACGTGGCGAGATAGTATTTTTCTATTGTGCTGGGCAGGCTTCGGTCTCGGTCTAGGACCCCACTGTCTCGTTGACAAAAACTATCTGAGACCAAGATGCGAGTAACGAAAGGAGTCTCTCTTTCTTCTTTCTTTCTTTATCATCTTTCTCAGGACACCTCTGCCTCTGCTTTACAAAACGCCGTAAGATCTACATTTACAATTAAGAGTTACAGGAATAATATTAGCAGTACATTTTAAATTGGAACTGTAATTATCGCAGCCCAATTATGAGATTTGAAAAATTATCACAGTCATCGACTTTTCGTCATCATCTTCAAAACCACGACAATCCTAGTGGTAGATGATGATTCTAATTATAACAGAAGAACAATTTGAGTCCACTCCAGAGTCATCAAAGATTGATTTATCATATTGACCTTCCAGTTGGCGTGTTTGGAGATTGCCCCGAGGAAGAAAATCGCTACCATTGGACCGACCAGCGAACTACCAACGGCTATTATCACCTGGCGAAGTATAGAAAAAGTTATAGTATCATTATTAGTAGTAGTACTGCCACCACGACTATAACTTCAACTACTATTACTACTGCTATGAAAAATACTAACAATTATTGTAGGGTGGATGAACCGACACATTAATAATAGCAATAAGACTTATTGTTCTTCCACCCTATTCTGCTGTCAAGTTCTTGCACCCTACAATAACTGTTATCATCATAACCACTTTTTATTACTACTATTTTTACTGTTGTTACACTTAGTGTAACAATAGTTGAAAAATAGTAGTAATAAAAATGGTCCTGTGATCCCGGCCAAATGATAGTCCAACGTTTGAACGGTTATGACGCCAAGCCGATACTAACCTGTTTTCGGCGGTCCTTGGAAACCCGGGTCAGGTCCTTCACAGGTTGCTTCCATCCCTGAAGCCGATAGTTTATTGCCTAAGGCCAAGATCTCATGAACAGGTTTCGCCGATGCAATCAATAGGATAATGAAAACTTTTATAGTCAGAATGTAGTACTCATACTAACTAAAGTTAATGACCATAGATACTGTTTAAGTGATTGCCTACTTAACCTAGATGTTTGTTCGCCTGTTTTTCAGCTGGTTAAATAAAGAATATACCAACTTACTTTTTACAGAATGGTATATTATTATTATTATTATTATTATTATTATTATTATTATTATTATTATTATTATTATTATGATTATTATTATTATTATTATTATTTTAAATTATTATGTATTATTATTATTATTATTATTGTTATTATTATTATTATTTTTAATTATTATTATTATTATTATTATTACTTCTACTACTACTCTTATTATAAATATAATGTAACCGGAAAGGCTACCCTCTTCCATCTCGGGCTTAGTTCCCATTAACTCAAGAGGCCTTGCATTCATCATTGAGTCGGGCCGTCATCGAACAAAGGAGACGGACGAAGTCAGAGAGACGACCTTTCTCTTTCAAAGACTTTCGTTGACAATTCAGCGCTTTAACGCTGTGGCCTTCGCCGGTTCCTTTGTTGACCCTAAGCCCGAGATGGAAGAGGGGTTTCCAGTTACATTATATTAATATAATAATAGTAATTATTATTATTATTATTATTATTATTATTATTATTATTATTATTATTATTATTATTATTATTATTATTATTATTATTATTATTATTGTCAGTAGTGGTATAATTACATCTTTACAAGCGCTGCAATGTAGTAACCCTCCGTGACACTTTTGTCATACCTGAACTTCACAAAAAATGACCAAATCCAAAGTGTGTTTTATTTACTGGATAAGTTTTTAGGTCCCATCTTAGTCGAAATAAACAACTAATACCAAATGACAGTTTCACACGACCAATTTGTTTCTGATAAATTGATTATTGCTCCAATTGAATTGAGAATCATAATCTGATAGGTACTAAGAGTTACCTGACAAAATTAATTATCGATGACGGGCTTACCTGTATAATGGGTCTTTCAACTGAAGCCGCGAGGAAAGCCACTCCGGTGGCTATGGCTCCGAACAGCATAACTTTAACACACGGCAAAAGTGACCAGTTAATCAAGCGAATGTAATGCTAGATACTGCGCATCAGTTTTCCCAGGTAACTCCTGGATTCGTTGCAATGGCACATTATGTTGTAGTGAAAATGCACTGTTATTATTTTTAAATGCAACTGCAATTAGGAATGTTATTGTATCATTATTTGTATGGAAGCCAAATGTACTCAATCAATCAATCAATCATAGAAACCTGATATTGCGCCCCTTCAAGATATCTACTCAGAGGTGCTCCCGGCCCAATCCTATTGTAAAAGAGACTGAGTATTCCAGCATTAATTTTACGAAAGAAAGTACCGGAGCAATAGTTTCGAATATACAAGAATAATTGCCGAGGATAACGGATCAAATACTTAGGAGCCTGTTGACGAAAACCTTCTTTGTTTCTGGCAGGTGATCTAGTTTCCATTTGAACAAGTCCTCCCAACAGTTTGCGGCTGCACTGCTCAGCGTTGAAGACACAGTACTTCACAATGCACACACATATAAAAAAAACAAGGTATTTGCAAGGCATACGGAGATTATAATAATTATATGGAAAGAAAAACCAGAAGAGATGGAAAGGGAGGTCTGAAGTTAATAAAAATCGTGATCTCTAATTAAGATGAGTTATTACCTTGAAACTCCTCAATACGTACCAAGTTCCTGATTAAGTAGCTTACTTTTTTCATTCATTCATTCATTTAAGATATTTATATAGCGCCCTTCAAGATTTCTATTCGGAGGCGCTCCCGACTACAGCGCGGACACTGAATCGGAGTTTCACGCCGAAGCGCGTGAGCAATTGCGAGTGAAGGACTTGCCCAGGGTCCCTACGATACTTTGTATCGCTACTTACAATTTTAATGAACGTTATTTCATAATTTTATTCGTCAACAAAATTACTTAAAATTATTGACACTTTAGTTCTTAATTACGATTCTAAACCTTTAGAGTTTCGTATTTCATTAAGTAGATTATAAGGGATAACATTATCTAATTAAGGTCATTACCTCAAAGATGCTCCGTAAAGTGTGGACAGGAAAAGTCCAGAAAATCCAGGTGAATCGGCGAAAATTGTCACCACAAAGTATGGAAGCAACTGTATAGATAAGACAAGGATGAAATCAGTTTGTGATGTAATATAATGAGAGGTGATATAATTTATTGAACCAACTATAGATATCGAGTGCATTATCATTAGTAGTGTGCTACAATTTGATATAATTTAATGAAGAAGATATCAATTTTCGTGACGTTATTTATATTTGCTGTTAAAATTATAAAACAATGTAATGTAATACGAAAGGAAGCCAACAGGGTGAAAAAGCGACAAGTAGAAATTATCTGACCATGTTAGGATTTGCGATGTCTTTGTTGGCCAGAGGATCGCACTTGATGCTCGAATAGTAGGCGAAGACAATCAGCCCTAAGACGCCGACGATGACGTGCGTTAGGATTAAAGGAGGAATGTTTAACAGAACCGTTCTGCAAATCAAGATCATTAAAGTAGAGAAACTTCAGTGTACTGTAAAAGTCATGGTGTATGCATGTATGTATGTATGTATATATGTATGTATGTATGTATGTATGTATGTATGTATGTATGTATGTATGTATGTATGTATGTATGTATGTATGTATGTATGTATTACATGTATTATATTCGTTTATTATGCATCAAGCAGGAAGACACACCACATCGCCACTAACATCTAACCAAAGCTACTATAAAGAGAAAAAAATAAATGTTGGAATTATTGAGATTTAGAGTCAACTGGATGGCTTGAGAATACTCTTATGTAGAACTCTAGGTATATAATGTCTAGAGTCTGTATGTGTGTATGTATGAATGAGTTGTCCATGAAAGCCAACGAAGAAAGGCGACGTCGATGATAAACGCATATATGACAGATGTTTGTTGCTATAGATACATGTAAGTTGCAACGTATATACTTGCGGATGTATGAAGATTGGAGACACCAAAGTGTTTTAAAATGCTCGACAGCGCTAAAATGTAAGGCAGGTTGAAGAGAAGAACAGAGTTGTGATGATTAGCGGTGATGACGATTATGAAGAGGAGAAAGACGATAATTATGTTAAAATAATTATGTATAATATATTCGTTTATTAGCATGAAACAGGTCGACACAACGCTATCTGATACATTATAGTAATAGGAAATTTTAGAAGGATTTTTAATCATACAATGTCAGAAGAGCCTGTATCACCACGAGAGCTTCTATATAGGGCTCTGGGGATAAACTGTCTATCGTCTTTCGGAGGCAATGCGTAGTTATGTGGACGGGGTCGTAGATGATTATTTGATGTTAACAACAGGAGGTAATAGTCCTCGAAGAACGTGTTGGTCACATCTGATGACGGCAGCCAAGAGACGTTCGTCAGCATGTTTGGCATGAACGATTACAACGATGATGACGTCGACGACTACAACGAAAACGACGACTGTGACAGCGGCGACGGCGGCGACGATGATGATGATGTTGCTTGATAATGGTAAGACTACATATACTTCTATCCAACTTGAGGCCTTTTCAAGCCTTGTAGCTCTGAATAATGAAAGATCATGAACAATGGCGAATAAAAGGCAGGGAGTCCAAGACTTACTTCCGTGCCTTGGATAGTTTGTCGACGGCGCAGTATCTCTGAAAGGCTACCTGAGAAAGACCATAATTATAGATCAAATGGACCCCGGCTCCAATAAGAATATTCCAGACAGTGTGACGTTCTCGCGGATCGAAGCTAATACTGTCCAACACAATGTAGAAGCAACAGTTATCGTCAAGTACTCTCTCTATCGATATACAATAATCATTCAATCAATCATATAATTTATATAGCGTATGTTCAAGGGGTTCTACTCAGAAGCACTCCCGAGCGAGGCCTGATCATAGAGGAAAGTCTTTAATAGGGCGTAAAAGGAAGTCGAGTGAACATGAGGAGAAAGGCGAAGGAAAGATGGCAAGTCATTCCAGGCCAACATAAGTAGCGAGGAGCTGTACCCAAGACGCTTTGCCAAACGAGAGAGCCGAGCCGATACAGAATACGCTGCCGGAGGGGAAGCCAATAAAGAAAAGAGTATGATTATGTAGGAAGATACGCTACCATAGCGAGGCATGCATAGTTATGAGGTGGTGATGAGAGAACGTTTGCCACTAAGAAAAAAATGATGATGATGCTGATGGTGGTGATGATAATAATTATGATGATGATAATTGGTTATGATTACTTAGCCCAGACGAGTCGACCTTCATCTTCAGCCAATCGGAAGACGTTTGATATTCCACCAACGACAATCAATCCCTTCGAAAGAGAAAACCATGTCATCTGAATTTCGTCTTCATTTAACCCGTATTTTATAATTCATATTAGTCAGTCTACCCATAACATTAGTCTTCATTGGTGATCCATAAAAAGAACATACAGTCAGTCTGTTCAACGTTTTCGCATTCAGCGTCATTATTATCGTCGTGAAATAGTGTTATAAGATACCTTGACGAGAATGGCAATCATTCCACCAATCATGATGAGGAACTGAAAGACGTCCGTCCATATCACAGCTCGCATTCCACCCTACGAACAGGAAATGTGCCTCATAAATCAGTAACAATTGCTAACGGTTTGGAGGCCAGTGACTGTGTCACTAGCGAATATAAGCCTTTAAAATAATAGTTTACATTTCCCATTCATTTCCAAATCATTACTATTATCTATACGTTTAAGTCTTTCCTCTTGACTGATTGATTGACCTACTGACTGATTGCATAATTGATTCAGTGATGATTTTGACTGACTGACAGACTCGTTAATTTAGCCATTGATTGATTGATTAAATTGCTTGAATGACTGATTGACTGACTGAGCGATTGATTTTGTATTTGCTTTCTAATTTTTTTATTCATTCATTTACTCATTCATATGTTAACAAGCAGGCAATCATTCACTCAGTCATTATACAAAATGAGCGGCCTTTAATTCCTTCTTAGCAGAAGTACTTACGAGAACTGTATAGGCTACGGATATAACGGTCATAACTGGTATTGAAACGGCAATTGGCAGGCCAGTGGCTGAGGAAAGAACAAACAATGAATATGTTATATTCGCATTTTTATTTGTTAAGTCATTTTTTATTCTTCATTAATTTTAAGTTTCTAAACTTTTCGAACGTGTCGTTAAATGTCTGTGTAAAGCCCACATGTCTTCAAATTCCTTACATTCACTTTTCCACTCAGCATATTGCAAATTTTTCTCCACTGAAAACAGTAACAAATTATTATCTCTGTACAGAGTGACACCATCCGCTCTATGGATAATGGTAAAGGAACTGCATTTGCGCAACTTGACTCATCTGCCGACGCCGACTCTGCCACTGCTATCTTGATGGATCACCTTGAACACTGGTCTTTTCAATCTGGTCTTGCTCTGAACTAGTCAAAATCAGATCTTTTTTCCTGCAAGCAGCTTGTTTTCATAAAATTTAATGGAGCAATACTTGACCGGCTGCTACTGGGATTCTAGGAAGGGAACGGAGCGCCAAGGGACAGTAGACAGTTTTGTTAAGCGTTCTAGAAGTAGCTTGCTACCAAAAACGCTATATAAATCGTCGTAATTACAATTACAATTACAAGGGGATCGAGGAGCCAACCACAGAGAAGGCACGGCTCTGCCTGGTGGAAGTGCGAGCAAAAGGAACAGAAAGAAGATCATGTTCAGCCAACGAAGGGAGCGCGAGCACCGAGCACTGAGGAAGAGGCTACAAAGCTCGCTAAGGTAGACTCGATTCTCTGCTTAAGGGGGAGCCAGTGAAGAATGTCGCGCATATAGCTGGAGATGTGGTCGAATTTGGGTATGTGGCCAATAAGACGGGTGCAGAGCGTAGGACGCGATCCAGACAGCTCAGTCGGCTGCCTGGAGACCAGCATAGAGAGAGCAGCAGTAGTCAAGTCTGAAGGTAACAAAAGAATGGACAAGAATAGCGGTAGGACTTAGCGAGCCAACAACAGTGCGTAGTTGGCGCAGCTGATACTAGCAGGCACGGCTGAGTGAATGCGAAAGGCCGACAAAGGAACAAAAGATGAGATCCTGGTCCAGAGTAACACCAAGGTCGCGGACCACAGAGGAGAGGTCAAATGAAGAAAGGCGGTAGTGTTCTCAGGGCTTCTCATTTGAGGCGATCGATCGATCGATCGACCGATCGATCTCCTTGTTCGATCGCCTAGCGAATGTCTGATCGATCGGTGAATCGATGAGTTAGACTCCAAGAGAAATCTGGAGCCAGACCATAATTTTATTTATCTAATTTACATTACTTGTGAAAGTTCTAGGGTCGATACGACATTGCATCGACAAGCAGAGGAGGCTTATCCACGGTTAATAAGTGTTGCGTAGACTCTAGCAGTTAATGGACAACCGTATAATATGCAGCTATGCGAATACGATACACAAAATACGCTGTACACAAAAGGTCCCAAGGTCGACCGCGCATCGATCGCCTACTCAATCCAGCGCGATTGATTTTCAAATCGCCTTCTATTTTCAAATGAGAAGCTCTGAGTGTTCTCAAAGCATCTGTCATCATAGTTTTAACTAGAAAATGATGGAATGTCATAATATACAGTGGCGCCACGTAAGTACTTAGCTTAGGTTAGTCGGTGTTGCTAAAATAGATAGTAATGACGGTACAGAAGTGGCATTATAATTGTTCATAGATACCGGATTCCAAAGCCGCTGACGGTGCATAAATCACCGCTCCTGTAAGCAGAACCTAAAAAATCAAATAGACAAAGCATCTGAATGTGCATCTATTGTCTCTCCGATCCACGTTTAAAATTCCCGTGTCTCAGCTCCACATTCCCTCTAACACCTGGTATAAAAATCCGTCACTTTCCAATTATTAAACTTCACTCCTGGCGATTACGGGTTCCGGAAGGAGACGAGTTGTCGTGGTTCAAATGAGGGCTATAGGAATCCGGACACCAGATCTGAGCATAGAAAACAGTCTTTCTCAGAGAGCGACGTGGTTGCTGATTGGACGACTGAGGAAGGAGGAATTGTGTATGTGAGAGGCATCGTCACTCATCGGTAATTCCTGTTAATCGTATCGTCCTCTCAGTGCTTGCGAGTAAACACAGAAGACACAAGATATCATGCACTACCCACATGAACTTACCGTACCTGGCCTTTGGTGCCTACCCTACAACCACTGTGACACACTTAATGTATGCCTCCCCTGCCTGGTGGGGGTATGCCAGTGAAATTGATAGGAATAAACTACAAAGCATGCTAAATAGGATGAAACGTAGAGGTTTCCTCTTATCTATACTACCCAAAGCGTGGTAGATATGTCCCAAGCTGCTGATTCTGGCTTATTTCGGGCTATTTGTGGGGATTCATGCCACGTTCACCGAGGAATCTTCCCATCTACACAGCAAAACAATTATAACCTACGTCCTAGAATTCACAATTTTATTCTCCCCTTAATGACAAATGTAATTACATACCACGAATCTTGTTTACAGATACATATTAATTGTCTTATAATATTATAATCACTTGTATTAGTCTCGAATCATTAACTAGTAATTATTGTGTTACTTGTAACCTGTTGCGTTTTGTCAACTGGATTTTCGAAATTAAACGAATATTGATTGATTAATTGATTGATTGATTGAACTTACCTTACCCTGTCTTCCTTTTCCTATCACAAATGAACTTACCTTACCTTGTCTCCCATTGCCTACCTACACGAACCTACCCTATACCTGGCCTTTGTAAGTTTGTATGCCAACCCTACACGAACTTGCTTTATCTTGTCATCCTTTGCCTACCGTAAACGAACTAACATGTTCCTTATCTTGTCTTCCATTGTCTTCCCTACATGAAATTACCCCATCTTGTCTTCTTTACCACCCTGCATCAAGTTACCTTACCTTGTCTTTCTTTGCCTACCCTACATGAACTTACCTTGCCTTCTCTTCCTCTGTCTCCCCTACATGAACAGTCGGCAGGCATAATATGTACTGGCGTGGACTACAAATTGATTTTTCTTAAAATCCTTCGGCTACTTTTTAGCAAGACTCTTGGAAGACTATTTACAAGTATCTTAAACTTCAGATGTAAGAGGATAATGCACCGCTGGCGAAAATAAGTTCCCTTCATTGGTTTGAAGAACTGACAGAAAACTTTGCCCATGCATCCTCCCTACAAATGTCACCTTGACCTTGCGCAAAAGCAATTTAAAATCATATAAAATCTCAAATTTGTACCTACCCCAACTAAAATGCCCATCGCAGCTCCAGAAATCCTCATGATCTTAGACATATATCGCATCTCCAAGTACTGAAACGCATACAGAAGATATCCTGGAAATCACTCGATTCTAGAGTTAATCCGTCAAAAGATATCGTGTTCTAAAATTCTCTTAATTCGTAATAGCCTTCCAAAAGATATTGTAGACTAAAAACGCCAGTTCAGCTTTTTGAAGTAATCTGACTATTTTTGAGGGTAATCCGAACCGACAGATTTTATAAAGTTAACATAAAAATGATGTGATGGCGATGGCGATGGCGATGACGATGATGATGATGATGATGATGATGATGATGATGATGATGATGATGATGATGATGATGATGATGATGATGATGATGATGATGATGATAGTATGATGATGATGATGGTGATGGTGATGATGGTGATGATGATGATGATGATGATGATGATGATGATGATGATGATGATGATGATGATGGTGGTGGTGGTGGTGGTGATAATGATGATGATGACCATGATACTATATGAATGCATATGTCTCTATATATAGACACACAAAACTTAGCGCCTTTTCCATAGCCTACTTGGCGAAAGTGCTGCCGAAGCGAGCGTAAACTATGCTATAGTTAATTAAGAAGAGTCAGTTCATGATCAGATAGCCAGAAAAGTCACCTAACATATAAGAGGCATTACGACATTCTAAGACACCCTAAAAGTTGCTTCCTGTCTACATAAAATGTTGCGATGACATCGCGTTAGAGTTATGAAATAAAACGCAGAGCAAACTTACATCATAGATGCTGACCAACTTCAGAGGATAAAGCCACGGAACAATGAAGCGCGCGACAAAGATGCAAATAATGGTGTAAATGATGATGGCGAAGACAATAAACTGGATCCCATAGCTGTAAACCTCGGCCGTATGGCTAAGCAACAAGATGGCCGACTGGAAGGATACAAAGAACGAAATGGCCGTCGGAATGACCTTCAGTTGTCGATTGGCCATGATGAACTCAGCGGTCGTCTTCTGTCGACCTCCTGTCAGCGAATGGTAGATTCCGATGGACAGAGAGATGACGAGGAATATGACCATAATCAAATAGTCTGCCCATATCAGATGCGACTTCATTATCCCGTATTACCTGTATGAAGAAAGGTTATTTAAGAGAGATATGGTAACGTTAAGCCATGTTATTACGAGAATATAAGATGCGGTAAGGTAAGAGATAAAATACAGCCCGTAAAAACAAAGTTTTTTACTATATCCATCTAGTATCCTATAATGCGTCTTATGAAGCAGTTACCTCTACAAATATATAGTCCGCGTTCATTTTACGACATAGCGTGCGTTTAATCTCGCAGCGCGCCCGTTTTTGTTGCGGCCAATGGCAACGCTGGCCAATGGCAATGCTGCGTATCGGAAAAGGTGATTCCCCGATTCGAAAAGTTGAGTCCCCGATTCTATAAGCTAGCCTTTTTTGAGGGAGCTGAAATTTTTATAGAATGAAGTGTCTGCGAGGGCGAGTCTATCTGCCAAGTTTCAGCACGATTGAATGATTGTAAGTGATCGAATTAGTCGTCGCAAATTTTGACTTTTTAGCCTGTGGCTCAAACATTCAAGCAAGCAAGCAAGCAAGATTTCCGCAAGTTAAACTAAATGGATAAATAAAATACAGCCCGTAAAAACAAAGTTTTTTACTATATCCATCTAGTATCCTATAACGTCTACTCTGAATGACGTTCACAAAGAAAGGGGCTTACATTCGGTCATTTTACGACATAGCGTGCGTTTAATGAGGCAGCGCGCCCGTTTTGTTGCGGCCAATGACAACGCTGCGTATGGGAAAAGGGGATTCCCCGATTCGAACAGTTGAGTCCCCGATTCTATAAGCTAGCTTTTTGGGGAGCTGAAATTTTTATAGAATGAAGTGTCTGCGAGGGCGAGTCTATCTGCCAAGTTTCATGACGATTGAATGATTGTAAGTGATCAAATTAGTCGTCGCAAGATTTGACTTTTTAGCCTGTGGCTCAAGCAAGCAATCAAGATTTCCGTAAGTTAAACTAGATGGATAAATAAAATACAGCCCGTAAAAACAAAGTTTTTACTATATCCATCTAGTATCCTATAATGGGTCTTACGAAGCAGTTACCTCTACAAATACGTAGTCCGCGTTCATTTTACGACATAGCATGCGTTTAATGAGGCAGCGCGCCCGTTTCTGTTGCGGCCAATGACAACGCTGGCCAATGGCAACGCTGCGTATCGGAAAAGGGGATTCCCCGATTCGAAAATTTGAGTCCCCGATTCTATAAGCTAGCCTTTTTTGGGGAGCTGAAATTTTGATAGAATGAAGTGTCTGCGAGGGCGAGTCTATCTGCCAAGTTTCAGGACGATTGAATGATTGTAAGTGATCGAATTAGTCGTCGCAAGATTTGACTTTTTAGCCTGTGGCTCAAACATATATATATAGATATATTCAAGCAAGATTTCCGCAAGTTAAACTAGATGGATAATAAAATACAGCCCGTAAAAACAAAGTTTTTTACTATATCCATCTAGTATCCTATAATGGGTCTTATGAAGCAGTTACCTCTACAAATATATAGTCCGCGTTCATTTTACGACATAGCACGTTTAATGAGGCAGCGCACCCGTTTCTGTTGCGGCCAATGGCAACGCTGGCCAATGGCAACGCTGCGTATCGGAAAAGGGAATTCCCCGATTCGAAAAGTTGAGTCCCCGATTCTATAAGCTAGCCTTTTTTGGGGAGCTGAAATTTTTATAGAATGAAGTGTCTGCGAGGTCGAGTCTATCTGCCAAGTTTCACGACGATTGAATGATTGTAAGTGATCGAATTAGTCGTCGCAAGATTTGACTTTTTAGCCTGTGGCTCAAGCAAGCAAGCAAGCAAGCAAGATTGCAAGATTTCCGCAAGTTAAACTAGATGGATAATAAAATACAGCCCGTAAAACAAAGTTTTTTACTATATCCATCTAGTATCCTATAATGCGTCTTATGAAGCAGTTACCTCTACAAATATATAGTCCGCGTTCATTTTACAACATAGCGTCCGTTTAATGAGGCAGCGCGCCCGTTTCTGTTGCGGCCAATGGCAACGCTGGCCAATGGCAACGCTGCGTATGGGAAAAGGGGATTCCCCGATTCGAAAAGTTGAGTCTCCGATTCTATAAGCTAGCCTTTTGGGGGAGCTGAAATTTTGATAGAATGAAGTGTCTGCGAGGTCGAGTCTATCTGCCAAGTTTCACGACGATTGAATGATTGTAAGTGATCGAATTAGTCGTCGCAAGATTTGACTTTTTAGCCTGTGGCTCAAACATTCAAGCAAGCAAGCAAGCAAGCAAGATTTCCGCAAGTTAAAGTAGATGGATAAAAAGAGATGGCGAGTTAGGTAAAGTACATTATTACGCCCGAAGGCAGAAACAAATCAAACGTCACAACATACAGTCATGCACAAATCCGAACAAACATAAGTCACTGCGAAAATGTTCGTAAAGGTCATTATTTTATGCGACTAAATTTACCAACTGTACAATGGTTTTGGGTCTATGGATAAAAAATGTGACGTCGGCCGAGAGACGGACCAATAATTTTGTCGCTTTCTAGATCAGGTGGAAAAAGTAATGGTGTTTTTCGTAATACCGTGATTATTGTTTTCGGCGTCTAATTACTGCATCTGAAGCTAATAATCGCTGCATAGCGACCTATATTACTCCACATGTTGCATTAAAGCCAAAAATATGGGGGAAAAATACGCATCGGGTAGAGATAGTTGAAATATTTATGGATGATTTCCCGCCCAATGATATTTAATATTTTCTCTAAGAAGTGCATACATTTTGGACCAAACTTTCTGAAATGTTTACCCTGATTTTCTGACGGTATAAGCTTTAATATGGAAACTGTTAATAAGTCCATTCCCGACAAGTGGTCCCTTCTCTCGGCCGAAGTCACATAATTAGGCCTATGTACAATAACGGAGATCGTTAGGCAGGTTAAGACAAGTCAATGTACCAGAAGAAGTGAAGATACGAGTCCGGTTGCCAGAAAACCCAGGGACAGGAGGCAGAGGCACTTGGCAGAGAAAAACTGTTCTTGCTAGGGTTGCGGATTTTAACGATTAATTAATCGATTACTCGTAAAAAAATTTAATCGATTAATTTCGGCTTGTTCGATTAATTTTCGATTAATTATTTTACTTATTTTATTACGTCAACCGACCTATTTCGGAATAAACAACATGGCGAACCGTAAAAATGTGAAACATTTGAGTGGAAAATTAAGCGATCATTTTACATTTAATGTAAATGCTGATGGAAATGTCGAAGTTGGCGAAATTATTAAAAGTTTTTGTAGATGGTCGTTACTACTGACAACATTTTTCAGTTTGAAAATGTGAACTTTAGCATGTCGAATGATTGAAGGATTTTGCAGTGTATCTAAACAGTTTTTCACGCTTTATGTAACAAGTACCAAATTAATCGAATTTAACCGATTAATCTCGATTAAATTTAGGAGATTAATCGATTAAAATTATTTTAATCAGTACCAGCCCTTTTTTTTCTGAACGGGCTTTTTCGGTTGCTTACCCTAGGTTTTAGAACTCTGTTCGCGCTGCATGCTCTCTCTGTAGCTTGTGTCATTTCGTTCTCAGCTTAAAGCTTACGTCTTTCAAATTGCTTATGCGTCATAGGCTGTCTCGCAGACTGATCTTCTGGATACTACCTGATTAGCCTATCTGTAGGTTTACTATTAGAGAGACTATTAATTATTACAAATGCTAATTTGCAGCAACCTAACTCTAAACTGTCCTCCGCAAACTTGATAAATTGTAGAAGCCCATTAGCCTACTTTTACAAAATTACTTTTGATAGCGAAAAATTAGGTGCTATAAAATATAACTTCCATCATGTTTCTGTGTCGAAATTAGTTATAAATAAAGTATGTCAATGAAGAACAAGCAACAAGATTATCAGTGTAGAGTATTTCAGTACATGGTTATTGGGGGTACCTACCTCCCTATCTACAAACTACCTCGAAATGCGGTCACTGGGGACCCACGTGAAACGGCATTTCTTTACCAGCGTATCTCCTTTAAAATACAACGCTATAACGCAATCGCGTTCCGAGGCACTTTCGCCAACCAGGACACCGACGAGTAGGGTTATCATCTTCAGACAAATCACAACAGCTATAGTAATATCTAAGTCCCTGAGGGATCCTGTATACCTCAGGGCCAAAAATAAATAAAAAAAATAATAATAAGAGGAAGAAGAGGAAGAAAGAAGAAGATGAAAAGAAGAAGAAGAAGAAAGAAAGAAGAAAGAAGAAGAAAGAGAAGAAGAAGAAGAAGAAGAAGAAGAAGAAGAAAGAAGAAGAGAAAGAAGAAGAAGAAGAAAGAAGAAGAAGAAAGAAGAAGAAGAAGAAAGAAGAAGAAGAAGAAGAAGAAAGAAAAGAAGAAGAAGAAAGAAAGAAGAAGAAGAAGAAGAAGAAGAAGAAGAAGAAGAAAGAAGAAGAAGAAGAAGAAGAAGAAAGAAGAAGAAGAAGAAGAAGAAGAAAGAAGAAGAAGAAGAAGAAGAAAAGAAGAAGAAAGAAGAAGAAGAAGAAGAAGAAGAAGAAGAAGAAGAAGAAGAAGAGAAAGAAGAAGAAGAAGAAGAAGAAGAAGAAGAAGAAGAAGAAGAAGAAGAAGAAGAAAGAAATAATAATAATAATAATAATAATAATAATAATAATAATAATAATAATAATAATAATAATAATAATAATAATAATAATAATAATAATAATAATAATAATAATAATAATAATAATAATAAGAACAACTTTAATAATAACCCTTCTGGTCTTTTTCTTTTGATTTCCTAGACGTCGATCGTAAAATGTTTGTATGCAGTTCTTTCTATTACGCCATCAGCTTTTCCATATATAGATATAGCTTACTTACCAATGGAACTTTTTTGACAATAAAGTGCAATTCAAGAATAGATTCCGTCCATACACTTTGACAGCGACCAAACGTTAAATGCACAAATAGTTGTGCGTACGCATATTAACCCCAGACATCGCCCCCATTAAGAGCTATTAAGGGCAACCTCGGCTTTCTTGCGGGTTCGGGATAGTGTCGTCCTTCGCCTAGTTTCCGCGATCGCAGTAACTGTCACAATTTCTTGAGCCTACACTTTGCCCCTAGCGAGACGGAATGCAAAAACAGTGACCCTTGCAAAACGCGCAGTGAACGAAATTGGGGCGCGTGCCAGTCAGAGTCGGGATGGGATGGTTGGAGGGGTATGGCGCAGCGGTGGATTAAATCGAGAAAAACAAGTGATATCAACGCTGTAGGGGGAGGGAGTCAAGGTCGCAACGCTGCCATGGTTTCAAACATTGGAATCTATGACATCCATTCAAACGGAATAGAAGTTTTACAAACCTCGAAGTTGGGTCTGATGTCGGATAAAAGGGAGCCTTTAAATTCACCTAATTTACGATGCAATGAGATATGTTGTCCTGATAGGTAATTAATGCAGTTTACTGTGTTGGAATGTTAAGGAATAACTTAGGCGTGGACAATGCATGGAACAGGGTGACGTCCCAACCACAGTGTTTATCACCTTTTAAACGAATATATAGGCCTATGGTCTAAGAGTCAAGTGGATAGAGCGCCGGACGGTCGACGGAACGGTTGATGGTTCAATTCTCGCCATGGATGGCAGAAAGTTGCTTTCAATTTTCTGCCCCATTCACGCGAATAACAAATTCACTATGATAAGAGTAAACTGAACAAACACTGACGGTGTGAAGATCAGACGGCAAGGGAGAGGACTGTCCACCCGCCATCGTATGCAAAGGCTGAGCAAGAGGAAGTCACCAACGCTACACACACATGTGGGACTATTGTGCAAGCTCAAAGAACTGGTCTTCTACTTCTTTCTTTATATAGAGGCATACAGCAATTTATATAAAATTATATAAGTATATATATATTATATATATAAGTATTCATATATATATATGTATATAAATATGTATATAGATATATTGAGTCCAGTGTAGTTTCCACGGTTCACAACTATAATAATATATCGATATTTTCATCATCATCGTCGTCGTCGTCGTCATCATCATCATCATCATCGCCATAGTCATCATCACCATCATCATTCCACAGTATTTAAGTTATGAAAGGAAGACACCTACAGACTTTTGTCCTATTCATATTTTAGTTAAGCTAACATTTTGGTTTCGCATGTTCCACCGTACCACAAGGATAGACGCATCTGATTGAGAGAATCTGAGTGAATGCAGTGTATCCACGCAAAGGAGGAGCAGGAGGAGGAGCTTACATTCCTGCACACATACAATTACTACCGTAGCGCGAAGTCTGTTTAGCTGCAGGAGCTCTGCTAGTTTTTATAGGTAGGGTCATGGCCAAGCTGGATTATTAGCGAAACACACCGGCGCAGAACACGCAGACGTAGCTAATGTAGTCCTACGTCCCCGTCCACACGGTCTAGGACTCTAGGCCGTAGCCAAAAGCCCTGTAGCCTTGTACGGATTACTACGGAAAGCGTGAGTGCGAACGTCTAGCACTTGTGACCCGGTGTATGGCTGCGGGTTTGGTGTATCCGTTTGCGCACAGACTGTTTTCATAGTTTCGCCAACAGCCGAAGTCTCACAACGTGTTTTCACTGTCATGCGGATCTTTGAGAAATTTAAACGCAAAATTTGGCATACAATTCCTAGGATAACTCGAAGTCAGTTTAGCTAGAAGAGCTTGGCAGTTTTTATAGGTAGATTTAAGGCCATTGATTAGATTAATAGAGAAGCACAACGTGTTAGACTAAGTAGATGCAATTATAGTTAAAGGCATCCTACTGCCTTTCTACACGGGCTGAGCCCAGCGAAAAGCCTTTGGACTCCTACGCAAGACAAACACTTGTGCCCTGGCGTTAAACTGCGGGCTGGCTGTATCCGTTTGCAAAAAGACAGTTTTCATAGTTTCTCCAACAGCTGAAGTCTTGCAACGTGTTTTTCTGTCATGCCTATTGTTCGGGTAGGATTTGTTGGCGACAGATAAACTTAGTGTTCACTTGGTTTGGATGTATATCCCTCGATTCTCCCACATATCTGAGTCATTTTCCGGTAACATGGTAAATTCACTAATTCAATAAGCCAAAAAAAAAATTTTCAAATAATTTTTTTTTCTTTGGAACAAATCTTGAACGTTTCTATTTCACAAATATATATTTGGTTTTGCACTAATATGTAAATGTAAAAAGTTTTTGGTAGAATAAAAATAGCCTTACTAAAATATTTATCCACTCCGTTACTGTATACATATGAGATCTGTTTTATACAGTGTACAGCTTCTGTTATGTATTTTGACATGCCAATATGTTTTTAGTATTAATATTTATAAAATAGAAATAAAAGAAATTAGAATGCATATAATTCTTTGATTCCATCACAGTTTCATTTACTTGGAAAAAGGTCCACTCCGTTACGGAAATAGAAGCAATTAATGTTAAGTTGAATAAATTTTTTGGCCCAAGTAACTGAAAAGAAAGTACATGAGCCAATCATTCCCACTGATCGGATAAACAGAAAACACTAAAATTTTTATGGCATTGTCTTAAAAATCTGCTCACAGCATCAAAATACCACACCATTTAGCCTATAATAAGTCCACTCCGTTACTATCTTTCGAGTGTCGAGCACAATTTTTCCACTCCGTTACATAGCTGTCCCTTGCGTTACCAAATAAATGTTAACGGAGTGGACAGGTAACGGAGTAGACAATTTGGGTTGCAGCACGGCAAATACCATATTATCGCTCACGCGTCCACATCAATCGTCGGTCAAATCATTATTTTGCTCATAAGCGTTATATTACAAATATTATTGGAATTAAATTTATTCATAATCATTGTTAAAATGCAGTAACGGAGTGGCTGTATAATAAAAAAACACATCTGGTACGAAATCAATGAAAATTAGTAAGAAATTAGTCTGGCCATTTATATCGTTGGTGAAGATATAAATAGCTTACATAGATTACATAGAAGAGATGAGTCAAGTTGCGCGACCACAAAATTGAATGGTTCTAAGATACAAGATTAATTTTTTACATGGTAACGGAGTATACATAAATCCTGGGGACAAGTTTAAAAAAATTTCTTTTAATTATACTGAAGATACGGTTCACCAAGTTGTGTCTTAAAACATGCACAAATATATAATACATGAGAAACACGTGAATTTTTTCGCTTAATACAAAACATATTGAAATGGTAGACTAAAGCAATAAGTACCATAGCCTAGGGACAGTAACGGAGTGGAACATTTTTGATTCAAAATAAATTTTAATAAATTGCGTTATTGTTTTGAATTACTTTCAAATATCTTAAATTGTTGACTGATCGATAACATTTTAATATCAACACTTAGCATAATCGGACTAGGTATAGTTTTTCGAGAAATGACCGCGGACAGCTGAATTGAGAATTCATGCAATTACCGGAAAATGACTCATCTACCTACATGTCTGAACAACTACATTGGTTGCCTCTCTCTGCCGCATTCAATTCAAAATCCTTATTCTGATCTTCAAAACCTGCGCGATCTTGCCCCGAAATACTTAATGGACCTAGTTCTTCGGCCTCATTCAGCTTCCTCTCACCGTCCACTTCGCTCTCCTAATAGACGTGAACTTCTGGGAACTGCTATGGCTCAATATCGATTTTTTGCTTCAGTTGGTCCCTCTCTTTGGACTGCTCTTTCTCCTTCAGCTCGCACTATAATTCTTTCTAGCAGAATCTCCTCCTCATTCTCTTTTCTTAAAACCTGCTTCCTCTATCTTGCACACTGAGAGCGCTTTTGAATGGTTCATCCTACAAGAGGCGCTTTATAAATGTTTAGATATAATACAATACAATATCCACCACTTACTTGGTTCCTAACAATCAGAGCCATCTATCCCTGTAGAAACAATGTCAGGATACAATAAAATGAACGTCGGGCTTATTATTATTTTATTGTGATTATTGGGCCTATTATTATTACTATTATCGACATTATTATTATTTCGTTTCCTGTCAATATTATAATCATTATCATGAAATGTGTTTTTGACCGGCAAACGTTACGCAACAAATGACATTATTGTAATTATTGCAATTACTGTTTCTGCAGTATTCTGCAGTCTGTTACTCTACTTATCCTGGCTGGTTTAGACGATTAACTATTATGCTGTAAGGCTGGGCAGCCCTGTGAACGCTCTTCGGGTTCATACAATTCGACGTGTACTTCAAGCCTGTATGTCATCGTTCGAGCCAAACACGACTCTTCGCCCTAGCGCAAGCTACATTCACTTGGTGTGTCGGCTCACTCGGGGTACACATGGTGCCGACAAGAGAGTCTTCTTAGCTAATAATTTATGCGGAATATAACAGCAGAGCAAAAAGTTGGTCGGGCGTGAAGCGGTAACCGAAGGCTGTGGGATATAATGGAATCAATTATATAACACTTACATGAAAACATTGTCAGATGCGACAGACTGTTTGTCTCCCAGCCTATCAGTATACATGTCTGCCTCTCCTGTCTGCCAACTTGCCTGTCAGCTGATTACCCTTCGGTGCCAGCCTGCTCTCTCGCCACCAAGGTTTGATGTTGACTCGGTAGCCGCTCTACTTATCCTGGCTGGTTTAGACGATTAACTATTATACTGTAAGGCTGCTTAGAAATTGAGTGGGAAAATAACAGACGTTTAATGAATTTAGATGGTCTACCTAATTTAGTAAATGGATGCAATTTAGTAAGTAGAAAAGTACATAAAAACTACAAAGCGACAGACCAACTTCAATGCAATATAATACAGTAAAACTACAGCAACAAAGCAGACTACAGTAAATGCAATGCTATGCGATACGATACATTTAACCGACTTCAATGCAAAAATACATTATGATGAAATACAATGCAAAAAATCTGATTTCGAAAGATGTCCTCTTACAATGAACGTATGCAAAACTATACATGTATGTATCAAGACAAATACGTGGGCTTCTTTAAGAACATCTTGGTCCCCGCTGTATAGGGATCTGAAGGGGCGCGTAGGAACAGGAAGGAGAAAGAGGAAGATGAAAGAGGAAGTAAGAAGAGGAAGTAAGAAGAGAAAGGAGGAAGAGGAAGAGGAAGAAGAAAGAGGAAGTAAGAAGAGGAAGTAAGAAGAGAAAGGAGGAAGAGGAAGGAGGAACAGGAAGTAGAAAGAGGAAGAAAAAGTAGAAAAAGGAAGGAGGTATAGAAAGTACGAAGAGGAAGCAGAAAGAGGAAGTAGGAAATAAGAAAAGGAGGAAGAGGAGGAGCAGAAGGAGGAGGAGGTAGAAGAACCGGAGGAGGAGATGGAAATTAAGAAGCTAGCGACTTCATTTTTCTTACTCTAATATTTCCACTGATAGTATACTCATTCGCAGGTGAAACAGAAATCTCGACAAAAAAGATTTCTTTGGTGGGGTTTGAACCCTGATCTCTCTCTTAATTGACAGTCAGGCACTCTGATCACTAGAAAATTGTCAGTGATGTGCACTAACCAATTTTTTTAGTTAAACTATAATTATTTCTTAACCAAAATAAAAAAGTTTAACTAAAAGTTGGCAACTGATTTTGTAAATAAGCTAACTAAACTAAAAATAAGTAGTTAAATTTTTTCAAACTTTTTAACAAACTTTTTCGCAAACATTTTCACAATTACAGAGGTTAAGTGAACTGTAATATTGCAGAGCGTCAATGACAATTTCACTTTCAAACTATATAATGTGTACTAGACTAATAGTCCTAGTGCAGTTCTACAAGAAAATCATGAAGAAAGTTGCTAATCGTGCAATGCACTGCAGTTCACTTGACTTGAGTAATACAACCAGTTACTCATGGCAATCATTGCCGAAGATTGTTGCTGACTTTGTTACTTAAACTTTTTTGTTACTTAAATATTAGTTAAACTTTTTAGTTAACAACTAAAAATATTAGTTAAACTATGGTTATTGATAAATTATTGTTTAGTTAAACTTCTGCCTTTACTAAATATTATTAGTTAAAATAAAAGTTTGCAAGTTTTTGGTTAACTTTTGTCCATCACTAGAATATTGCACACTACATAAGTTAACCTGATTCTTAATTGGCAAAGTATTCGGCTGGTTGAGGCGTTCATCTAGCATTGCTTATAAGTTCGTCTTAGTCGGACTGTTGGGATTAGTAACGGCGACTGCTTTCTAAATTAATGAGGCAGCCTAAGATCTAACCAGTATAAATACATGGAAGACCTAAGTTTCAGCTGTGCTGGGCGGATCCTCTTGGATGGCGCTCAGTCGAACCACTTCTTCATCGCGATCCAACGATGGAAACAGACGACGACAGCAACGGATGTTTCGCAGCTGAGAACGGAATCCATCGCGTAATGCCTTCAGAATGACGAAACACAGGATCGGCTGTAGACCGAGGGACAAAGCGAATACCAGTTCAATAACTACACTCGCACCAACGTTTCCCCCGTGAACGTATAGGCCTGGTATAAAACCGACGGACAGACTTAATATCAGCTCGGCAGTTAACATTGCGCCCTCCGCAAAGCTCGGACGGTGCACAATGTTAAAATGAAGGAATACCACGAGGAACTGCGAAAAGAGAGTCATTGACGACAGAGTAACAGCCATGGCTCTCATCTGATCTTGAGAAACCGATCTCTCCTCAATCTGTGAGAATCCGAAGGTGTTACCTTCTCTCTTTGTACAAAGAGTCATAAGCAGAATGATGGGTAGGAAGAGGAAGAACGGTAGAACCCACATTAGGATCGATTCCACGAGTAAACCCAAATCCATATGTTGTGTCGCGTAGCATCTGCCTCCGTGATGAAGCTCGTAATTCGCCAGATACGGAATACCGCATATAAATAACACGCTGAAAATAACACCAACGATGATCTTACTTGCGAACAGCGTACAGTACTTAGCCGCAAACATCGGACATCCACACCTTCTCCTGTGTATCAGATGTTCTCGAAGGTAAATGTTAAAGAGGAGGGCAACAGACAGCCAACCGGACGCAAAGAAGATACTCATTAGGAAGTGCCAAACCTTGCACATGAAATTCGAAGTATTAGGTGGATAGTAATATCCTGATCCATAGACGGATGTATACCAAAACGAACTTGTACAGAACAACAGAACTCCGACGTTGGCGCAGAAGTTGGCGGCCAGATAAACGTATCCTTCGTGTTTCAACCACAGACGACTTCTCACGAGAACAACGAAAGCCAAGATGTGCGCGAAGACGCCACCAAATATCGCAATAGGACATGCAATAAGGATAAGATAAGCATACCAGGGTAAAAAAATAAAGTAGCGATGCTCAAACGGTTCGTCATAGTCATCCATGCTACGATTACGCGTCGAGATATCATCATAGGTTTCGGTTGCCATGTTCATCAGGTAACTCTTTCACAAAAGCAGAAGAACACGTCACAAGTCTTTCTCTGTTAGCAAAATAATGAGAACAGTCTCTGCACAAGCAGACGCAGCTTTGCAGCGATGTGTCGCACTGTATCTGGCCGAGACTTAATTGGCTCCAGACGCCCAGTGGTGCATTGCGCAGAGTTATCTCTGGCTGAGCACGGCTAAGACTCGTATGATGCCTTTAGTTGTGTATGCTACACCACAGCCAGGTTTTTCGCTTATAACCTAGTTTGTATTTATGCTTAGCTACGACTATATTCTTTAGTGAAACAATCCTGTTGACAAACCGCAACCGGTTACAGTGTACAGTTATGCAATTGAAACAATTCACAAGAACACAAATGACAGAAGCCATAAATCTTAACTATATACTAACAGAACAGACAGCCTGTAATACACGGCGCTAATAGCAGCCTACAAAGCATGTCCGCCTACGGACTCGATCTCGGTACCTTTCGCTCTCTATGCCAGTGTGTTATCAAATGCGCTATCGTTGTAGCACTGGTAGAATTCGTAGCGGACAGGACACCGTAGCAACTTCTTGTAACCTTATGATTTTAAGGGCAGCTCAGGAGACGTCTGCCAATCGCGAGCTAATTTTTTGCAGATTCATTTGCCCCAGAAAATGAAACGATATAAATTTTATTCAAACTAAATATTAAAGAATAACCGTTTAAGCAAATGAAGATAATTTTGTTTTTTATGATGAAAGTCTATTTTTCCGAATACATACAGTCCTACACTAGAAATAAAAATACAAAGTAAGTTTTATTCAGTTTAAAAAATACATAAAACTGTTAGTCTATAGCCTACAATGTAGGCCACCTATCTGTATTTTTGGTGTGCCATATTTAACCCTCAGGCTACCGAGTTTTTTTTTGTAACACTGGCTACACTAGAAATAAGAAGTTACCACCCCCCTGGATTTCGTGTTTGGTTTCACTTATCATAACTTGTAATACAGCAATGGATTGAGCATTCATTTATGAACAGAATGGTAGGCCTATATTTAGTTGTAAGTTACATTATGTGAATGCACCTCGAAATTACATAACTTTTAACAACGGAACCCCCATAATTAGCGATATTTTATATTATTGCGTACATTTTGTACTTTTTGGATAAACAAATATAAGATTATGTGTGTTTTTAAACTGATCTATGTATCCAAGAACATTTTAAACATAATTTGTAACAATAGCCTACACACTAGTCCATAGTCTGTTTAGTTGTAGCGAAATCTAAAGGCAACATGAAGCAAGACTTTACGTTATTGTATTGTATTGTATTTACGACGATTTATATAGCGTTGTTGGTAGCAAGCTACTTCTAGAACGCTCAACCAGTAGGCCTAGCGGCAGCCATCAACAGGCGCCCAGCCCTCATGTAGGACAATGAGCAGCCCGGAGGCGCCAGCCGTCAGGTTGTGTATTTGTATTGTATTGTATTGTATTGTGTGTTGTATTGTACTCCACGTTTATATTGCGACAGAGCCACCCGCAGTAAAGGTCCGAGAAATTAATCTCTGATAAACCGACCGAACGGGGATCGAACCCGGGTCGCCGGCGCGGAGAGCGGACACCAGCCCACTCGGCCACTCAGGACCATCATTATTGTTCACGGCAGTCAAATATGTCAGTGGTCCTTGCACTTTTTGCAAGTTACCCCCGTTGTTTTGTGCGAATGCTTCCTGTCTGCCTACTTGCCTGCCAGCTGATTACCTACCCTACGGTGCCAGCCTGCTACCTCGCCACCAAGGTTTGATGTTGACTCGGTAGCTGATGTACTTATCCATGGCTGGGTTTAGACTATTAACTATTATACTGTTACTCAGAAATTGAGTGGGAAAATAACAGACGTTTAATGACTTTTACTTTTAGATGGTCTACCTAATTTTAGTGTATGGATGCAATTAATTTTGGTAAGTAGAAGTACATAAAAACTAAAAAGCGACATACCAACTTCAATGCAATACAATATAATACAGTAAAACTACAGCAACAAAGCAGAATACAATAAATGCAATGCTATACGATACAATACATTTAATTGACTTCAATGCAAAAATACATTATGATGAAATACAATGGAAAAAAAGCTGATTTCGAAAGATGTCCTCTTAGAATGAACGTTTGTGGTTTGACATTTTCTTTCATTAGTGTTGATCACCACCCAATTGTTGTTACTACGTAGGTCGCGGTGGTGTAGAGATATGTATGGTGCCTTGCAGCCGGAGGGTTGCGGGTTCGAATCCACCTCAAGTGGCCGCGTATGGACCCTGGGCAAGTCCTTCACTCGCAATTGCTCATGCGCTTCGGCGTGAAACTCCGATTCAGTGTCCGCGCTGTAGTCGGGAGCGCCTCTGAGTAGAAATCTTGAAGGGGCGCTATTATCAAGTGCTCATACATACATAGCCTACCTACATACATGTATACATACATACATACTGCATGTAACTAGAGTTCCACACAGTCTGGACAGTGACTCGGATTACCGAATGGTTGTTGCGACCCTTTCGTCCAGGTTGAAGGCTAACGCGTCGTCATCGTTATGGTCATCATCATTATCATTGTCGTTTTAATAACTAACTGTCAGAGCTTAGACAATTTTTCCTATCTGTTACCTGTAACAAGTTGCGACCTGTCAGCTTGGTGGTGTGAATAAACGAAATTGATTGATTAATTGCCGTCTCTTTGGTTGGCCTATCGACCTGGAATGGTCTCTCTCTGTCACTCCGCTCCCTTCCTAGAACCCCCCTTCTCAGGCATTGCTCTCTCAACTTAAAATGGTCCTATTTGGCCGCGCTAGGGTTGGGCGCGCCTCTGAGTAGTTCCCTTGAAGATGGGCTAAACAAATTCAAGTAAGGAATGAATGAGTGAGTGAATTATTACTATTACTATTAATATTAATATAATTATTATTGTTATTATTATTATTACTAATATCATCATCATTATCATTATCATTTTCAGTCGGTCTGTCAACAAGATCTTGGCTAGTTCTTACAGGTATGGCCTACAGATAAGGGCCAACTGATTACTAGATAAACATACCGGCTCAGAAGTAGTGTAGAGACACAACTAACGGCGTCCTACGTCCCACTCAACTTGAGCTGAGCCGAAGTGAAAAGCCACGTAGCCTAGTTTCGACTCTGCACTTGCAGGGGTGTATGGTTGCGAAATTGCTCTATCCGATTGCGCACAGACTGTTTTCATAGTTTCGCCAACAGCCAAAGTATCGCGACGTGTTTTTCTGCCAAGCCGATCGTTGAGAAAATTCAGCGCAAAATATGGCAGATGAAGCGAACGATTATAAATGGGGCGTAATTGAGTGTTTCAAAGAGGAGAAAAACTGGATATATTATATCGTCAGGATTGGATGTCCGATTGCGATGTTTGTTGGCGTTTACACGGCTTTCGTTGCTCTCGTGAGAAGTCGTCTGTGGTTGAAACACGAAGGATACGTTTATCTGGCCGCCAATTACTGGGTCAACGTCGGAGTTCTGTTGTTCTGTACAAGTACGTTTTGGATTGCGACCGTATATGGATTGGGGGATTACTATCCTGCTAATACATCGAATTTCATATGCAAGGTGTGGCACTTCTTAATGAGTATCTTCTTTGCCTCTGGGTGGCTGTTTGTTGCCCTCGTGTTTAACGTTTACCTTCGCCAATATCTGATACACAGGAGAAGGGATCGACTTGCGATGTATGCAGCTAAGTACTGTACGCTGTTCGCAAGCAAGATCATCGTTGGTGCCATTTTCAGCGTGTTGTTTGTGTTCGGTGTGCCGTATCTGATTTTTTTCAACATTCATCAAGGAGGCTCTTGTTTACCATCAGATGACATAGCCCTAGCTCTGGGCATAGGCATACCTTTACTCGTGGAATCGATCATAATGTGGATCGTACCGTTCGTCTTCTTCCTACCAATCGTTCTACTACTTACGCTGTGTAAAAAGAGAGAAGGTAATATCGTCGGATTCTCAGAGATCGAGGAGAGATCGGTTTCTCATGATCAGATGCGAGTCGTGGCTGTTGTACTGTCGTCGATGACTCTCTTTTCGCATTGCACCATTGCGCCCTTCTACCGAGTTATTCCACTTGTTGCACTATCTATCAATCTCTCCATTTGTCTACAGCCGATCCTGTGTTTCGTCATTCTGAAGGAATTACGCGATGGATTCCGTTCTCAGCTAGGTAACATCCGTTGCTGTCGACGACCGGTTCAGTCGTTTTCTATCGAGAGGAGGAAGTGGTTCAGCTGAGCGTAATCCAAGAGGATCGGCCTAATCCAAGTGAATCCTAATCATCGATCAAGGTCTCATCCATGCACCGAACTTACTTCTGTCTGGAAAGCCAGTCCCCGATCGCAATATATCCCATCAAAACCCTTACCCAGATGACAGGATAGCTAAAAGGAGTTTCTACATTTGCGACCTGGTTCGCCTTAGGATTGTCTTGTTTAAAATCGATAACAAAATGAATGTTTTTCTGGGTCGATCTGTAAAGCATTTTAAGTCATTTGTGCAAGGATTGTTATATAATTTCATTTTTAATTAAATGCATTTATCGGTGTGTATAATAATGTTGTTTACATTTAAAAAAAATTAAAAAACATATTTTCAGTTGACGCTTTATTTTCTGTATTGTAATCTGTTTTGCCTGATAAGAAACTCCGGAAACACTTTTCGAAAATTTTATTTTAGTTACAGTTACAGTATATGTTTTTTTAAAAAATACTTGTTATCATTACAGTTATAGTTAGTGTCATTTTTAAGCTTTAGTTATGGTTACTAGATTTTTTATTTCAGTTAATACTTACTAGTACTTAGTTACAATAAGGCTAAACGAAATTGCATACTGACGAGGCAGCTGTGCATATTAAGACGCTATAATAGAAATAAGAGATGCAGTACTTGGTACTTGTACTTTTACTCTAGTACAAATAGAGCACTGTTTCTAACTACTTGTTCTCGTACTTGAAACCTAAGTACATGTAAACAACTGAAAGTATTTACAGGCATTCAGATGTATGTATATGTATGTATGCATGTATGTATGTATGTATGTAGGTATGTATGTATGTATGTTTGAACACTTGTTATAGCGCCCCTTCAAGATTTCTACTCAGAGGCGCTCTCGACTACAGAGCGGACACTAAATCGGGTTTCACGCCGAAGCGCATGAGCAATTGCGAGTGAAGGACTTGCCCAAGGTCCCTACGAGGCGGCTTGAGGTGCATTCGAACCCGCAACCCTCCGGCTGCAAGGCACCGAACATACCCCTACACCATCGCGCCCCACAACGGATAGGTTACAAGTTAGCTTTAACTTTTCTTTTGGTCATTAACTCTTGCGCTCTGGACAGTGAACATTTTGGCAGTTTTTATGGATACCGATTGACACACATTATTTGTTCGGGACCACGTCAAGGTTCTTTGGTAGTGGTGGAACAGGTGCTCAAACGTCTAAGTCTGGCACTATGATCACAGATACGGCTAGAGCAACCGAAAATGCAGCGAAAAGTCTAAGCTATTTGGTCATTACAGTAAGTGATCTTCGATGAAGCCGAGCACCCCATCATCACAAGTGACAGCGTGTTTGAATATCAGAAGACATAGTGGCTATGATCAAGCTAATTGCTTTGAATTTTGGAAATTCAACGAAAAGACGTAATAACAGAATTATACAATTTAGAGGAGCTTGAGTGGAAATTTATAACAATGACTAATGGTTGTCTAAATATCACCATACGGGAACGGATAATAATGTTGATAATAATTATTATTGTTTTGTTTATAAGTAAGCAAATAATTATAACAACAACGAAACTGACGTAAAAGATAATAATATTTGTTAACAGCAGTTGTAGTAAACAGGTAAGGATGTCATACAAGTATGGTGGGGGTTCGCCAGCAAACAGGAACTTGACTCTCCAAGTTCTCAGCAGTGTTATTTTAGTTCCAGCATTAATTTCTATTCCTGTTCTTATTCTATTCCACTGTCGTCATTTTTGTTCTAGTTTTAGTTCCTCTTTATAAATAAATTTTGTTCTAGTTCTAGTTCCACTTCCTATTTAGAAATAATTTTAGTTCCACTTCCAGATCCAGAAATTTTATATTCTTGTAGTTCCACGTCCACTTCCACTTTTCACAGAAATATCTAACATGAATGATTAATGTCTCTCAGACTGTCACAGAAAACAGTGTCTTGTCCTATTTATGAGATTAGTATATTACGGACTACGTGAATGCCGTCAGTCCGCATAGCTATTTAAAAAATTTAAATTCTATTCCGTTCTCGTCCAAGAAAAATATTGAATTTTTATTCCTATTCTATTCTCGTTCCAGACTTAATTTTTATTCCAGTTTTCGTTCCGTGGAACTAATTTGAAATAATTATTATTCCTATTCTATTCTCAGGAACTAAAATAACACTGGTTCTCAGGTCCGTAACCTGGTACGCCTAGGCTTCCTACTCAAATCTTTCCCTACTCTCGAGGAACTCTGTTAAAAGCCGTCCAAGACCTTTTGAGAAACATATTAAATAAGCCTGGACACATCTTCCATTACCTATTACCCCTTTCCAATGTACTCGTCACGATCTGCGCACACGCTCACGTAACCGTGTTCTTTCTAGATTTGTCTCCCTCACCAGGCGCGGTGTCCTGGTTAGGATCAATCAGATATTATAAGTGATATAATTATATATCTCAATGGTTAGGATGCTATACAGCTAGGCTACTATGTTTTAGCTAACTCTTTTACTAACTTTTTCTACTATTTGATAACTATGTATGTTACCTGCCGTGCGTTTTCCAGCGTTTAATAAATAATACACTTACTTACTCAGGCACTAATGGGTTAATTGTATAACCAATTATAAACTTCAGTGGTTTCGATTACAGCAGAAGCATTCAGTTAACATATAGATGTCTACGTGTGCAGTAGCCACGTTATATTATGTGCTGCTAGTAGACATTAGTTTCATTGGTGCATTTGTTAAGTATAGGCATTTGCTCTAGACACAGATGTTTCTTCAGGGTCGTCTGTTGGGACTAAACCGTTTTCCGTTTCTGTCTCTTCGTTGTCTTTCACTTCGTTCGGAAAACGGTTTTTAGTTTTCTTTATATCTCTCATTTCCCCATCCTTATGAACGTCATCTTCTGGTCCCTTCAGACCCTGAAATTAACAAAGAAAACCGTGTTACTGAAAGAATGTCGCATGAAGGTAAAATAAGATAAAAGTATATTATAGCGTGGAATTCAGAAAACGATGAAAATCGAGACATTGCTTTGCAGCATTGGCCAAATATTTTCATTATGATAATGATGTTGATTATGGTGAATAGGAGAAGATTATTAGGCCTAGTAGAGATGATGATTGCATTTATGTGACCCCAACTTTAGCTTCAGGGGTCGTCCATTAATTATGTCAACAAAATAGGGGGGAGTTTGACAGTTGTTGAAAAGGGGGAAGGGGTTCGGTACAATTTGACGTCAACAATTTTTTTCCAATGAATCAACACAGACCCTTCAAAATGGTAGCAAAAACATTAAATAATGCTAAAATGTATAAAGTGCTTAATGTTTAAATCTACTAAAAACTGGTAATAAACTAAACTCATATATTTTGAAATTCGAGATTGCATTTTTTAGTGTAAAAAAATTCTACATGTATTGAGCCATTATGTTTCTTATTTTAGGGGGTTCGGGATTGTTGACATAATTTTTTTAGGGGTCCGTCAATGTTTGACTGTTGTTGACAAGGGGGGATGGGGTCAAAAACTGCCTAAAATTTGTTGACATAATTAATGGTTGTGATATTTTAGTCTCGTCTTCCAGTTGTTCTTCGTTTTCCTTCTCGTCCGAACATCCCCAGCTGCAGTGGAACCTCATCAGAAGACGTTTATCCACCTTCGCCTCCAGGTCTCTGTCCCCTGTTTCAAAAGCAAAGTTAAAGCGGACACAAAGCTGTGTTGAATTTTTTTGTATTGCATTGTATTGTATCTGGGCATTTATAAAGCGCCTCTAGTAGTAATGACTATTCACAGGCGCTCCCAGCGTGAGCACTCCGGACCGAAGTGGATAAACCACCTGCCAAAATCTCAGTCCGAATTTGTATAGAGGAAGGCTATTCCACAAAGAAGGACCCACAGCAGCAAAGGCGCGGAGTTGAACAATGGCTGTCTTGGTCCGGGGGACGAACAGGGCAATTTTATTTACATATCCTGTTTCGATTTCACTAGGCAAGTGTCGCTACCATGTTCATGGTGGTAACGTTGTCATGAAAGGCTCAGACCATATGAGATCAGGCCCGATGGCAATTTCTGTCGATGGTGTTGTCATTTATTTTGAAAGCTTAACTGTTGAGAAACGTAGTATACTATAGGCCTATCATGGAAACATAGTTGTAAAAAACTTTTTTTTCGTTTTTTATTTATTTTCAATAAAACGACGTTTTTGTTTTGTTTTTTATTTCGATTTTACCGTTTTTAACAACTATGCATAGAAACATCTCTTTTAAAGTCTTAGATGAGATGAGTTTAAAATTTAATTAAATTCAACTTATTAGACTGGAATGGAATTTAATCGCCTTGAACTTACGCAGGAAATCTGAGATTTGATTGGATTATTTTAGGAGATGTAACAGAAACTGGAAGATGCGAATCAAGATTAGATCATAATATTGCACTTAGTCATAATGAGGGATGCTATAATACTGACAATTCCTGTGATGACGAATGCAAGTGGTGGTAACCACAAATAAGACATGGCATAGACATTCTCCAGAACTCGCAGTTGTTTCTGATGCAGAACAAAATGAACCATTTATGATCATCTGGCGTGATGTAACATTATGCAGTTGATAGAATTTAAAATGCAGGCTCATGTATTATAATGCGTGTAGTTCCTGCAGGACTAATAGATAGATAGGTAGGTGGTAGGTAGGTAGGTGGGTAGGTGGGTGGGTGGGTAGGTGGGTAGGTGGGTAGGTAGGTAGGTAGGTGGGTGGGTAGGTGGGTAGGTGGGTAGGTGGGTGGGTGGGTGGGTGGGTGGGTAGGTAGGTAGGTAGGTAGGTAGGTAGGTAGGTAGATGGGTAGATAGGTAGATAGGTAGATAGGTAGATAGGTAGATAGGTAGATAGATAGATAGATAGATAGATAGATAGATAGATAGATAGATAGATAGATAGATAGATAGATAGATAGATAGATAGATAGATAGATAGATAGATAGATAGATAGATAGATAGATAGATAGATAGATAGATAGATAGATAGATAGATATGTAGGGGTGTGTATGATTCACACACAGGAATTTGAGAGAGGAATAGATGGAAGACAGACAGAGACAGCCAGACCGACAACTTAGTATACAGACAGACACAGAGACAGCCTGATCCTGTTAGTCTTAACATTATGTGGTCCAGAGTTCAATGTGCCTCTTGCTCTGGATGTCTCAGCCTTTACTGTTCGCTCCCCACCCGAAGCAACAGATGTTTCATCATTAGTTTATCCAAGTCTGTGACCTACCTTCGCTGCTAAAAGTCAATAACATAAATATAAATATGTGAACCGTTCCTAAAATCAAACTGGTTGCTTCATTCTGTTTTCACGCATGTGTTGATTGAGTGACCATCCATATTATTAATATTATTATTATAAATTTTACCAATTGTAGATTTGTTGCCTCTGTAAAGTAGGTCTCGTGTGATTTAACTATGGTTGCTATTATGCCGTGTTGCTATTATGTGCTCGATTTATGCATCATGAATTTTGCAAGAGACTTTGTAGCAAATTATGAGTTTTGACTTTGCATTAATTGTATGAAGCAGTGAGCTACAGTAGATTTAAATGTTTGACTATTATTATATTTAAATGTTTGATCATATTAATATGTTTGTTTGTCTCATGCTATCCCTTATTTTACGTTTGTGTTTGGCTTATGTAGTTATTGATTGAGCTAGTGTTTTAATTGGTTTACATTACGCCTATGTAACACTTTGATTTATGCCATTCAAAGGTACGGCTTCATTTGTGAAATCTCCATAGTATTCCATCCTGATCGTAATCGTGATCGTAATCGTAATCTCCAAACTTCTAAAGCGCCACTCGAAAGCCAAGCGCAGGGCACCAGCTTATTCACGAGCGCTGATATTCCTACAAGAAAATGACAGAATACAATAAGCATTTTAACTTTCTGTTCGTGAGGCCTACATGTAATGTTCGCCTACGCCTCCTATTTACTCAGGCCTACTTTCTTAGTTCATTAGATAGCACACACGTGTGTATACATCTATATGTTCTAAACTCTGACCAGAGTTATTAAGCCTATAATTATTCCGCAGTGCAAGGTTAAGTGCACCTTCGATATTCCTTAGAGACCGCCCGACCTCCAAAGCCGTCCGGCTCCTAAAGCCTCCACATAGTTAATTAGCTCTACGTTCAAAAAACCTTTCAGACTCTCTGATCAACGCACATCTTGCGTATGCATTTACAAACACCCTAGGGCCTAGACAAGGAGGTCTTAACAGATGTAGGCTAGATTTCGGTCTCCACGTCTTCGCTCAGACCTACACCAGTATCAATTATAAACATACCTGCCCAGCATAATTTTCTAACAAGACAGACCTATACTAAGCACCCACTCTTCTAAAGCCCGTTTCTGTGAATATTAATAAGTTAACGAACAAAATAATACGATGTATAAACGTCTACTGTATAATGTGCTATTTTCCTATTCAAACTATTATTAACAATTAACTAGTTAATTAAAGAAAGCAATGTCTTACCGCATTTTGATGTTCCTCCGTTGAATGATTATGAATCTTTATGACGATAATTTCTGTATGTCTACAAGCAACCATAAACATTTCTTGTATAATATTTGCAAAATTACACTCGTAAGTCTTATCTTCATCATGCATGCTATTTTATTTTTAAATGACCAACTTCGACGTTCAGTGGTGTTAAACGATTTGCAGCGAGGCTAAACGACATTATACTTATTGATTACTCGCTAACGTCTAATTGTTTAGTGTTCATTGTATCGTTATATTACACTGTTTAAGATGTTATGCTTAATAAGCAAACTGTCTGTTCTGTTAGTAGTTAAGATTGTTTCAATTGCATAGGCCTAACATGTAAATGTACAGCGCAGTGCGTTTGTCAGGCGCTTAATAAGAAAAGATTATTATTATTATTATTATCTAATTTTTATCGAATCTAACCTAAAACCAAGAGCAATAACAATAACAATATGACGTGGTCTATCAAAGCGCCTCGATTTGTTATCGGTTGAAACGTTAGGCTATACTAGCTCGTTGAGGAAAGTGGTCCAGATCCTGCAATTGACGGAAACCAAGAACCCAGAAAGCTACTCTAGTCTCTAGGCAAGCAAGCTTAAATAAGCCTAAATATTATTGCTAATAGAAGATTTAAAAGGCGCAAGTTAACATGACTAGCAGAAGAGAAGAAGCGCATTCCCATAAGCTACGTTTATGCTTCGAGAGGAGCAATAGTTTGAGTTGTCTCCCAGTCTGTTTGGGAAGGAGTTTTTGTATTTTTGTATTTCTGTTCTAGTCTTTGCTAAGTTTGCTTAGTTTCTCTGTTCTGCTTTGTGCGAAATAAAGTATACATAAGCTAGCCTTGGGTCTGGTAATTGGTTTGATAGTTTTGCGTCTAATTTTAAAGCCTGCGTTTGACTGCGTAAGAAGTTAGCTGTAAGGAGGGGAAATAGGAGCTGTACGTTTCTGGACGCGAATGGGTTGGTTGATAGAGTCGAATGCTTCTGAGAAATCGATAAACAGACAACGAACGTCTACGAGTTCTGTTCAGGAAGCTTAGTTAGTTATTAGTATGCGTGTATTTATGTATGTATGTTTGTATGTATGTATGTACGTATGCATGTATATATATATATATTTGCATATATAGGCGTCTGTCCGAAAAAGATCCATGATAGGGATAATAAGAAGCCGACAAAGAAAATGGTTGGGCCACATCATGAGGGGAGACTCCCTTCTAAGAATTATAATTGAGGGAAGAATGGAGGGGAAGAAGACAAGAGGAAGACATAGAATGATGTTGTTGGACTGGATGACGGAGGAGGACTACAGAAAACTGAAGGAAAGAGCCCGAAAACGTGATGAATGGCGAAATTGGACGTACGAACCTGCCTAGCAAGGCAGAGAACCAAAAGAAGAAGAAGAAGGCATCTGTCTGACTGTATGTATAATATGTATGCATGTATATATTTGTATGCAAGTACGCATGTATTACGTATACATGCATGTAGGTATGTATGTATGCATGTAGCCTATGTGAGTATTCAAATGTGTATGTTTGCATGCATGATTGTATGTATTTATGCATGTATGCATACGTATGTATGTACAGCATGTATATATATGCGTGTGCGAATGTAAGTACGTATGTATGCTCGTATGTATGTACTTCATCATCATCATCAGGATCCATGGGCCGAAGGCCCGTAGGTGTCCAACGCTTGCATCGGATCCATGGGCCGAGGCCCTTTCGGAGTCCAATGCTTGCATTGGATTTCATTCGTATTTTTCTTTACGAACGGAGTATCTGCACCCATCCGTTCAACCTTCGCGCTTCTCCCTTAAAGAGAGTTCCAGGCTTAGGACTGGCTCTGATATCCACATGTGGTATCAAAGGCGGCGATGCCGCCCACGTTTGCCAGCTGTTTCAGGGTTCCTGCTGAGCCTGTCCACCTCGCGTAGCGCCCTAAGGTGGTATAGGCTACTTCAGCCAAGACCTTCACCACTGATGGCATAGCCTCAGCAGGCACTCCCCTACTGACTGTTGCCACCCCTCACCATAGAACGAGAATTCGTGACTTCAGGCTTTAATATTCGTAAATATTCGTGAATATTAGGACATTTTTAATAATCGTAAATATTCGTAAATATTCGTTGATGACGTTACTGTTTCCGCTTTTTTACGAGCTAATTTAAGAATAGTAATTTAAGAATATGTGCAGTGGTTTTGCGGCGCTGTACTTAGAGCCTCCCTACTCTTGAAGAACTCTGTAAAAAGCCGACCATGACTCTCTCTCTCTCTCTGTCTCTCTCTCTCTATCTGTCTGGCTGTCTGTCTCTCTCTCTCTCTCTCTCTGATCTCTCCTCTCTGTCGGTCTGTCTCTGTCTGTCTCTCTACGATTTCTCTCCCTCTCGGACAGAGAGAGAAAGAAATCGTACGATCTCTCTCTCTCTCTCTCTCTCTCTCTGTCTGTCGGTCTGTCTATCACTGTCTCTCTACTATCTCTCTCCCTCTCTGTCGGTCTGTCTCTGTCTGTCTCTCTACGATTCTCCCTCTCGGACAGAGAGGGAAAGAAATCATACGATCTCTCTCCCTTTCTGTCGGTCTGTCTCTCACTGTCTCTTTACGATTGCTCTCCCTCTCTATCCGTCTGTCTCGATCTGTTTCTCTCTCAGCGGTGAAACCCACACGCTCGGTAATTCTATATCATTTAAGCTATGTTTGGATGACTGATGTTCCGAAGTTCCATTGATGCGTTTAATTTGATTAATTATACGCCAGGTTAGGCTGAGGGCTAGATCCTCCCACTCAGTTTAGGAATCTTGGGCGGAGGGAATTAGAGAGATCTGGGTCATACAATCTTACAAACGGTACTGGCATCGTTCGTTTGGGCGCCAACAATTTGAATTCCGTATGAGACTTCAAACAATAGACTAAGTGAATACTGATATAAGATGAGTAACTGTAACAAGTGACTGTTCTTGTTCTAGCTCTAATACCTAGTTTGTGCACTACATTTTTTACTAGGGCCTACTAATTTCCGGATTTTGAAGAATTAAATAAACAAAAAAATTTAATATTCGTTGGCCAGTTTAATATTCGTCAATATTCGTAAATTTTAAAAAATCTTAATATTCGTAATATGCGCATACTCGTTCTATGCCCCTCACCACGTTGAGGTGTGAGTCGGACTTGCGCGTGAGTATACGTGTGAATGTATGTACGTAATATGTATCTATCCATTCATTTCTACATTTTCTACATACAGATTTAATAATTATTGTATGTCTGCAGACGTGCATAGTGTCACAATGTGTCATCGGAATTTTCTGCCGACGAGTTAGCAAGAATTTAAACACGCATCATGGGACACATCTGTTTACGAGTTTCCCTCTCACTTATGGGTTTTTCCTAAACATCTCAAAACAAAGTGGTTTCAGAATGTGTTTATAAAAGTAAAAGTGATAAACGGAATTGTCCTCAACATCTCAAAAGAAAGCTGTTTCAAAGTGTGTCTATAAAAGTGAAAGTGATATAAAGAATGGTCCTTAACATCACCAAGAAAGTGGTTTCAAAGTGCCTTAAAGTGAAGGTGATTCAGAATTTTTCCTGAACCTCTCAGAAGAAAGTGGTTTCAAAGTGTCTATGGAAGTGAAGGTCATTCACGGATGTTTCTATCATTTCAGAAGAAAGTGGTTTCAAAGTGTGTCTATAAAAGTGAAGGTGGTTCACGGAAGTTTCTTTATGATCTCAAAAGAAAGTTCATTCACTCATTCAAGTATTTATATAGCACCTCTTCAAGTGGTTTCAAAGTGTGTCTATGAAAGTGAAGGTGATTCAGGGAAGTTTCTTTGTGATCTCAAAAGAAAGCTCATTCACTCATTCAAGTATTTATATAGCACCTCTTCAAGTGGTTTCAAAGTGTGTTTATGAAAGTGAAGGCGATTCACGGACTATTCCTATAGCATTCCAAAAAAACGGTTTCAAAGTGTGTCTATAAAGGTGTAGGTCCTGATTAGTCAGATAAGTCTAGGTTTTAGATTTGCACAATATTTTGGAGATCTCCAGCTCTGGGTGTGCAATTTAATCACTGATGCTTGCACGCTTAGAAATCTACTTGTGTGCATGATACTCACCGATTACCTTTCCCTCTCCAGAAATCGATGCCACTGGTACTGGCTGCTTCTTTCCGTCAAGTACTTTCGCTCCCAGAAGATCCTCGATGGGACTCATCCTTGTTGACGGCAGTGATTCCGGCTTAACCCTTTGGAGGTGAGGTGGGGTATGACAAACCCCATAGCTATTCTACGCTGCTTTTTCTACGGAAAACGTAGAACCAGCTTGGATTATTTTTGTCTACCTTAGTGAATGTGAAATACAGACACTTTAGGACACTTTCAGGCACTTTTGGACGCCATTTTCTTTATTTCTTGCAAATTAAAGTGATATTATAATTTTTCGTAAACATATTGATTTGAATGAATTAAAAAACGTAACGGCACAGTGCCTAAAAAATTGTGCGATTATAAGATATTACTGCATAGTATTGCATCGATGCAAAATTGATCCATTATTACGGGTATTATGTCACGTGTTCCCAAATGTTACATGTTTCGAGGGCCGCTTTGATTTTGAGCGCCACCACGCTGGCCATATCAATTAAGGTTGAAAACTGTTATTTGTTCCTGAAAATCACCAGTTTAGCCGCTAATTGGTTACATAACTATAGTTTAGCTCACAATTTATGTTATGTAGTTGATATTGCGACTTGCTAGTAATTATATGTATTGGGGTATGTCAGACCCCACCTCACCTCAAACCATAGAACGAGAATTCGTGACTTGAGGCTTTAATATTCGTAAATATTCGTGAATATTAAGACATTTTGAATATTCGTAAATATTCGTAAATATTCGGTGATGACGTCACTGTTTCCGTTTTTACGAACTAATTTAAGACTATTTATTTAAGAATATGTGCAATGGTTTGCCATATCATTTATATAGAAGGCAGGTACTCAGTCTTCACAATTGGCTTTTATTGTTTGAAGTTTGAGGAACTTTGTTCGTGAAAAGGCGTGAAAATGGCACTGAATTTTATACAATTAATCCCGGATTTTGCAGAATTAAGAATGAAAAGAAATTTAAAAAATTAATATTCGTTGGCCAGTTTTAATATTCGTAAATATTCGTCAATTTCTACAAATCTTAATATTCGTAATATTCGCATACTCGTTCTATGCCTCAAACGTTACAATGCTTCACCTCACCTCCAAAGGGTTAAGGCAATATGGATTCTGGTCCAGAGGCAGAGCACCGATGAGCGACAGTAGGTCGAATGAGTCGATCGGTCCATATATACAGCTGTATATATATAATTCAACCGCCTACAAAACGAGTCATCCTGTGACTGGCTACGCAGACCTCACAGTCAGCAGATCGCTTTTGCTCGGCTGCGTTTTGTCGGTCTCTTCTGAACTCAAAGAAAAGCTCGATGTCGATTCTGGGCTAATATTTACGACGGCCCTAATTCAAAAGTAAAAATTACTTCGACACAACTATCCTGATTTCTACTCTTCTCACCAACACAACCAACACCACGATCATTATCATCATCGTCGTCGTCGTCGACGTAATCGTCATCGTCGTCGTCATCATCGTCGTCATCATCATCATCATCATCATCATCATCATCATCATCATCATCATCATCATCATCATCATCATCATCATCATCATCATCATCATCATCATAATCAAATCATAGTCATAATCATAATCATCATCACAACTATCATCATCATCATCATCATCATCATCATCATCATCATCATCATCATCATCATCATCATCGTCATCGTCATCTCCCTCGTATCGCAGGTCAGAATGATACTACTTCAAATGCTTTTCGTAATCGTGATAATAAACACCAAATTTTTCTAGCGCGCCTTGAACGATAAGAAGAAGAAGAAGAAGAAATATTCTTTATTGAAACCAATTGCATACCGCAGTTTGGTGTACAAACACTCAAGCGTATCAATAACATTAAAGATGATTAAGCTATACAGTTCGTCATTATGTGCATAAGAGCAGGGCACCAGCTTATCCACGAGCGCTATTCATTCACATGGGATGACAGATTAACTGCATATAGCCAGAGTAGATTCAAGCCACCAATTTATAAATTGGCGACATAATGACCACCAATGCAAATTCAGAATACTCTGCTGTTCTAAAAAGACAATCATCATCTGAAAACGAAAACGTTACCCGTCATAAACTGGCCCAAGTTACTCTATAGACGCCATCGATATAAACCGAAAGCCTTCGCCGGCGCAACCCAAATACATACTGAATAAGCCGATGCAGCTGACCTAGATGCATACTAAGAAACATTAGTAGAGCTTATGATTCAAGACTCGTCTGCTGCAAACGCGTGATGAATAACGGAAAATATCTCAATCAGCATAAAAATCCAGCTTTGCAACAGCGATTTTCGTAATCAGCGGGGTCGAATTAGTGTAAAAAAAAGTATGCTGCCAAAAATGAACATGATTTGCTTCTTACGCGGCATTTTCAATTTTTTGCGCATAGACTAATAACATAAGAATGAATTTTGCGCATAATACGCATTCCTTTATGTAGGCCTACGTACATTTGCACGTATGTCAGTATGTGTCTACGTATTTATATATGTATGCAATTGTATATGTATGTATTCTTGCATGGTATATGTATGTATGTATGTATGCATGTAGGACTATGTATGTATGTATGTATGTATTTATTTTTGTACGTAAGTACGTCGTACATGAGTCATATTCCGCTATTACATCAATCAGACGTGTTGTTGTCATAACGATTTTTAAAATCAAACTCGTCATAATCTTTCTTCAAATCAATTATTTCTATGAATTTACTTTTGAGGAGATTATTGTTCCATGGCTATTTTGGTAATATGCTTTACTGTTTATTTTATTTGGTGAGTTTTAATTTGAAAATGTCCACTCCGTTACCGTCACTTTCACACATTGCCGCAATAAAATTATAGAAATACGACTACAAATGATAGTTTTTTCAAGGATTTAATGTGGGTCGTAAACAGCATTGAAACGCCCTTCATTTAATAAGTCTGTCATTAAATTAAACAGTACTTATTATGGCTAAGTGCATTATTTTCAGCTGTCACCTGAAATAATGTCCACTCCGTAACCATACATAAATCTTTGCAATACTACTTACATACCAACATCTGGGCCTGCTGCAAATTGGTCAGACCATTTTATGACGTCTGTGGTTGTGCATAATAGGCCTACTTCCGTTTATAAATATCGAATAGATGCGGTAATAATTTGGTTTGAAAGGTGTAAGCTACGAATGATACGTTGTATAGGTGTCCACTCCATTACCGAGAATTCATCTACATTGAAGATTATTATTACAGTAGTTTTATATAGCGCCACTTCAAGACAGTCTACTCAGGAGCGCTCCCAGCCCAACCTCGGTCAAACAGGACAGTCTTAAGGCTAGAGAAGAACTGAGCAGAGTGTCCTATTGAGGTCAGACGCAGTGCCACCGGAAGCCCATTCCAGGTCACCGGGCCAGCCACAGAGAAGGCGCGGCGCTGTCGGATAGCAGTCCGAGCACGGGGGACAAGGAACTCTGCTTGCACCGCTGAGCGTTACGAGCCACGACGCGGAACAGTCACAGTAGGGCAGAAGAGTTCCCGCAGATATGGAGGAGCCAGGCCCTCAGTGCAGCGCCGGACCAATGCAGAGACCCGGTAGGCAATGCGCTGCATGCGGATAGGGGAGCCAATGGGCTAGGATGCTCATGTATTCCACAACTATGAGGCTTCAACTCTTAAATGAACCAAATTGTTGAAAAATTGTGGTCCGAAATGGAAGCGATAATAAGTTTGTTTCATGTTATGTTGAAATTGTCCGTTACCTGTTACATGAATTTAATATAATACCAGAAATTGACTCACGTATGTATGTATCTATTTGGGCTTTTATAAAACGCATTTCCGGAACCCCTCAAAAGCGCTTTGAACATGGCAGTCTAATGGACCTGAACACGTGCGTCTTAATTATAGCTAGTTAAAGTCATTTGTCATAAGACATGTTATAGCTAGTTAAAGTCATTTGATCAAAGTTCAACGGGTCAGCTCGAATATCAACAGGATTGCAAATCATCATCAGACCCCTGTAATGTAATTTTAATTAGCAACTTCTATTGCGCCGGTATCTAATGCACAATGCATCAACCGATGGCACAAAAAGCCAAGCCATAATCAGGTCAACATCCGGAAGATCAGTCCGTAAGAGACAGAGAGACAGCCTACGGTGGATAAGCAATTTGAAAGAGGTAAGTTTTCAGTTGAGAGCGATATGACACAAGCGACTGAGCACAGCTCACAGATACAGGAAGAGAGTTCCAAAAGGCAAGCCCAGCAACCGAAAAAGCTCGTTCTTGATTTAGGTATGACCAGACAAAGATAATCAGATGGCCTCATTGAACAATGATAAGTCTGGGGATTTTATATTTTGTGGTTGATCAGAGTTTACAGTTTTATAAACTATGAGCTCCAGTTTGAAACGAATTCTTTGCTGAACAGGAAGCCAATGCAAAGATTTAAGCACAGGAGTTATATGTTCATATTTGGATGTATTATAGTTATGGCTCTAGCCAGAGAGTTCTGAACCCTTTGCAGTTTAAGCATGTTAGACTTATTGATACCAGAAAGAAGCGAGTTACAATAATCTAAGCGACTGGAAACCAATGCATTTGCCAGAGATATACTTGCAGATATGGTCACATAGCGCCTAATTCTGCGTATGCCACGAATTAACATATAGGATTACTTACAAATACTGTATACATGGCGAGTGAGACATTGTAGAATTAGAAACAACTCCTACAGTAGGTTACGTGCAACATGTACATGTATGCATGATGTATATCTATCCATACACAGCATACAGTCATACATACATAATAAATAAAGACTAACAAACCAACCAACCAACCAATCAACCTACTTACCTACCTAGATACATAAATACACACATACACACATGCATAAATATATACATGCATACTTCCAAACATGCACACATATATACCAACTAACCTACATGTACCAACCCGACCCGTACCCGACCCGCGGGTACGGGTCTGGTACGTGTAAACCCGCGGGTACGGGTATACCCGCAGACCCCTAAATTACGTACATACATACATACGTGCATACATACATACATACATACATACACACACATACATACATACATACATACATACATACATACTGTTGCATGTAGGCGCTTGGCCTTAGCACGTGTAGCTATAGCACGTGAGGGTTCTGTAGGATGGGCCACGCGCCTAAAGCTTTTGGCGCCATTACTCTACTATAAACCTAGCCGTTTTGAATGTATTGCCAAGTCTAGTTCCGACTGGCTTCAAGATTGTTGTGAATCCGTTTGGTTTCGCCTGTTTGTATACGTCTACGCGTCTGTTCGTTTGTCTCCTGCGGGAAGACAGTTGTATCGTTTGGCCGTCGTCGTTTGAATCCTCTGTTAGGATTGTTTCTGTTCGTTTGAATGATGTTCTGGCACTTTTGTAAAGGTATAATTTCATTGTAAATAGATAATAAAGCGTGTTTATAGTTACTGTACTCGGGACTCTTAAAGCAGTTTCTCTCTACCATAACACGCCACATACATACATACATACATACATACATACATGCATGCATACATACATACATACATACATACATACATACACACATACATACATACATACATACATACATACATACATACATACATACATACATACGTACGTACATACATATACATACATACATACATACATACATACGTACATACATACGTACATACGTACATACGTACATACATACATACGTACGTACATACATATACATACATACATACATACATACATACGTACATACATACGTACATACGTACATACGTACATACATACATACGTACATACGTACATACGTATATACGTACATACGTGCATGCGTGCGTGCATGCTTGCATACGTACATACATACATACATACATACAAACATACATACATAAGCACACATTCACATAATCATAACCATAAAGTCCTATTGATTCTCGTTACACAAGATAACATGACAGTCAATGTCAAGACATTCACTGATTACAGGAAGCAATGGGAGGAAGACCCTCAAGGGTCCAAAGTCCCGCTGACAGGTTTAGCCATGTACATAGAAATAATAGCAACTGGTTATAGAGGCAGACTCCCCTGGGAGTCTGCCTGAAACTTTTCTTACTAAACTCAAAACTGTTCTTTTTGGGCGCGTTGGAGTCGGGAGCGCCTCTGAGTAGTTTCCCTGAAGGGGCGCTATATAAATTCCCGACTGAATGAATGAATGAATGAATATAATATAATAATACACATTTAATATAATTACCAAGAATATAATGGTCTTACTTAGTTAACTGAAATCGAAAATGAAAAACAGTGAGTGTCTGTACCAAGCACAATAATGTGCACATAGTAGCCTCTATGCACACAAGGATACATAAATACATACATGTATAATGCTACATACATAAATACATAGACACATACCGACATACATGCATATGCATATGCATATGCATATACAGGGATGCATACAATTTATACGCAAGTTCATTCTTATGTTTTGCTGATTGTGATATTTTCTGTTATTCATCATGACTCTGCAGTAAGCGAGTCGTAAATCATTGCTCGACTCATTCCGCTTAGTATGCATCTAGGTCAGCTGCGTCGGCTTATTCAGTATGCATCTGGGTTGCGCCGGCGAGAGCCTTCGTAAAGCACTGCGCCTAGCATTGATACATCTATATATTAACGTGGACCAGCGTAGGACTGGGTGCGTTTTAACGTTTTCGTTTAACGTGATGTCTTTCTAAAACAGTAGAGTATTCTGAGTTTCGTAATCGTAATCGTAATCGTAAACTCGGAACTTCTACAGCGCCCACAAAAGCGAATTCGCGGGAACCAGCTTATTCACAGGCGCTCAATAAAATAAAAATCGATAGGCAGAGGGTCAAAATCCAGAGAGTCAGGCAGGCAGACAGACAGGCGGCTAAGGTGGATGGTGTTTGGTGTTGAGACGACGAGGTAGGCAGGGAGAAGTGTTGGATTCAGGATAGGATTTGTCAAAAAGCAGTGTTTTCAGTTTCGAGTGAAAGACCTGTGGAGAGATAGCGAGAGGTGGAGTTTTGGTGACTTCGTAGGATGGGTCAGATATTTGTCGTAGTGCTGGCGGAAGTTTGTTTCAAAGAGGTGGAACAGCTATGGCTATGGAGCGATTGGAAAATTTTAATGATGAGGTGACGGAAGGGCGGAGCAGTGTTAGGGAGGAGGAGGAGCGGGTTGGACGAAGTGGCTGGATCGTGAACAACTGACGGAGATAGGAGGGCTGGGAGGTTTGAAGTGTGTTGTACGTGAGTGAGATGATTTTGTATTCTATTCGTTCAGGAATTTGCGTTGATAGCTATTAACTAGTATTGAGTTGCGACTTAATAAATTGATGGCTCGGGTTTTTTGGACTGAAATCTCTTTTGGCTTCATGCAGTTAATCTTTCATCCCTTGAAACCGAATGGCGCTCGTGAATAGACTGGTGTCCTGCACTTATCTCTCAAGTCGCGCTAGAGAAATTTGGAGTTTATGATTGCCCATTACGATTACGGGCAGCATTTGAAGTAGTGTCATTCTGACTTGGGATATTGATGGCGATGATAATGATGATGATGATGATGATGATGGTAGTGGTAATGGTGGTGGTTGTGGTGGTGGTGGCGGTCAGTTATGACGACGACGACGACGACGACGACGACGACGACGACGACGACGACGACGACGACGACGACGACGACGACGACGACGACGACGACGACGACGACGACGACGACGACGACGACGACGACGACGACGACGACGACGACGACGACGACGACGACGACGACGACGACGACGACGACGACGACGACGACGACGACGACGACGACGACGACGACGACGACGACGACGACGACGACGACGACGACGACGACGACGACGACGACGACGACGATGGTATCGGCTATAATAATGGTGATGACAATTATTGTGATAGTGTCGACTATGATAATGGTTTTTACGTGCAGCTGATGGACCTGACGACGACGACGACGACGACGACGACGATGATGATGATGATCGTGATGTTGGTGGTGGTGGTGAGAAGAGTATGATGGTTTAGGCGAAGTAATGGTTTTCACTTTTGAATTAAAGCCGTCACAAAAATCAGAACAGAATCGAATTGAGCAACGCTGGCTTTTCTTTTTCTTCAGAAGAGACCAACAAAACGCATCCAAACAAAAGCGAACCACTGACTGTGAGATCTGCGCCGGATGACTCGTTTTGTGGGCGGCTGCATGGTATATATGTAGAACGATCATTTGTTCGTCGACTCATTCGACCTACTGTCGCTCATCGTTACTCTGCCTCTGGACCAGAATCCACATTGCCTGAAGCCGGAATCACAAGGATGAGTCCAATCGAGGATCTACTGGGAGCGAAAGTACTTGACGGAAAGAAGCAGCAAGTACCAGTGGCATCGATCTCTGGAAAGGGAAAGGTAATCGGTGAGTATCTTGCATGATGCATAGGTCTACGCGTAGATATATCTAAGAGTGCAAGCATGCATATCGATATGAGAGTATGCAATGCGCGTATGTAGGTCAGTTTGTAAATATTCGCATGCCTATGTTTATCTTGCGATGTATATCATCCGATGTTTTGGACATGCAGAGAGAATGTCAGGTGACAGAATTCCACACAATGGACTACATGCAGAGGCGAAAATCTATACATAACTTTGGGGGGCAGGGTATCTACGAGGGCCGGATTTTGGGGTGGGGACAGAAGGGCTTAAGTCAAAACTTTGGGGGGGGCAGTCCCCTCTGTCCCCATGATTTACGCCACTGACTACATGCAAGATTCGAAGGAGAAAGAAACAAAGTCAGACCATGACAACGGTGGATAGATAAATGAGGTCATAACATCACTAAGGGGTACAGTAGACTTGACAAATGACCCAGGACAATGGAGATCATTTATTCGTACCCATCGCTGTCAAAAGGCTGGCGTCAGGAACTGGCTATGATGAAGTTTATCGGCACGAAAGTATGTCATTGTGGAACTCAGAGTCTCAGTAGGCCTACGCGATTGTTCTTAAAGTATAATTCTGACGTGCTCCCGTACAATGACCCGTAGGCCTACTGTACCAGACGTGAGTAAAAACGTACGTAGGCTATAAGTGAATCCATATGTATAATTTAGGCCCCTATGCAGACCCCTATGTGCGCCTGTGTTCATGTGTGTATGTACAGTATGTATACGTGTGTACAGCGTTTATAAAAAGCGCCTTCTTGAACTTCACACAGTTGGACCTTCGACTTTTGGATCTGCAGGCTATTATGGTTATCTCGTATACATACATCTGTGGCGTTGAAATTATCAGTGATCTTGCCATGCACCTAAAGCGTGGTGCCCAGATAGATTGATTTTATTGCGTGCACGGGGTGTACACATGTGTACAGCATGCGTGCAAATGACTAACATTCATAACGCATTAAATATTGATATTTTCGACCTCTCTTTCATTCCTTTACGACACATAAATGACTTCGTTCATAGCATTGGCTCTGATACACGGTGATCAATTATTCTATAGCACGCTTGGTCTCAATTCCATCGATTGTGGGTTTCGGCCGACTAAGCAGTCTCCCTCCGTATATCACTTTCACTATCAATGACACATGTTGACACCACTTTCTTTTCAGATGTTAAGGAAAATTCGGCGATTCACTTTCACTTTTCTAGACACACTTTGAAGCCACTTTGTTTTGACATGTGTAGGAAATTTCCATAAGCGAGAGGAAAACTCCGTTTCAGACGCGTGCCATGATGGACTTGTTTAATACTTCCTCACTCGTAGGCGGGGAATCCCCTTGACAGCATATGAATATGAATGCGCGTGAACAGACATACATTTGCATCTGTAGGCCCTATGTAGGCCTATGTACAAATGCGTGGATAGATACATATTGCTTACATACATTCACACATACACACGAGCATCAATGCATGTATACATACATAACTATATATATATGTATAGCTTCTGTGAATTGCAGAATCTAGGCAAATTTCCTCAAAGGCTTATGATGTTTGACGGCACTTCATACGCTCCCAAATCGATGCTCTTTGAAAAACCACGTTGGATTTGTTATTAGTTTTAAGTTAGATTCAATTAAATTAAATTCGATTGCCTACATTAGACTATAATATAGATATAATTAAATTATGTAAGATTAGATAGTATTATATTAAATATTATTAGATTATATAGTCTTCTGCTAGACAGTATTAGGCATTGCTAGATGCACTAGATAGTAAAAAATTTAGATTAGATTATAGTTTAAAAATAGTAAAATTATATAGCATAAAATCAAGTCAAATAAGACTCCCTTTGCAAATCACAATTTGTATTTGAATTGTTTGCTTCATGCTGCTTATAATAGGTCTCTACTTCTCTGCTCACTGGTGTCCTCCATGTCGTGGCTTTACTCCGGTGCTGGCCGAGTTCTACTTGAAGCTGAAGGCGTCTCTACCCAACGGCTTCGAGGTCGTCTTTGTCAGCTCCGATCGGGATGAGTCGCAGTGGGCGGCTTACTTCGCCGAACAGCCCTGGCTCGCTCTCCCATTCAGCGACAGGGCCAGAAAGGTTTGTAGCCATACGACCCATTCTAACTTTTGAACTATGGCTCAAAATTCTAAGCCACTGCTTAATTTATATAAAATTAATGACACTTATTGTCGCCATTGCCTGTATTTCTATCTCCATCCATCAGACTGTCATGTTTATATTCTTTGTTTGTTTCTTGAACCTGAGAGCGTACTCTAGATTTGAGCATCTGTAAGTCTGCCTGTCTACTTATCTACCTAGCTGTCTTATTCTGTCTGTCTGACTGCCTGTCTGGAATAGCCCGTATGTCATGGTGTTTGAGTCTCGTTCTTATCTAGCTCTGTCAATCTATCTATTGTTGCTTAAATCTTTTACTGGCGTCGCTCTTTCTGTCTGACTGTCTCTGTCTCTGTCTGTCTGTCTGTCTGTCTCTCTCTCCTCCTCCTCCTCCTCCTCCTCCTCCTCCTCCTCCTCTCTCTTTCTCTCTCTCTTTCTCTTTCTCTCTCTCTTTCTTCTCTCTCTCTCTCTCTCTCTCTTTCTCTCTTTCTCTCTTTCTCTCTCTCTCTCTCTCTCTCTCTCTCTCTCTCTCTCTCTCTCTCTCTCTCTCTCTCTCTCTCTCTCTCTGTACATCTAATCATCCGTGCCTGTTTTTATCCACATGTAGGAAGCCATAGCATCCAAGTACGGCATCACAGGCATTCCAACTCTGGTTCTGTTGGATGCGGAGACTGGTGAAACGATCAACGCCAACGCCAGAATGGATGTCGTCCAGAATTCCGATGGAAAAGGATTTCCATGGAAAAAATAGACGACCACAGCAAAGCCTACGCGCATCACGTCCCCACAAACTATGAAACGATCTTAGAGTAGAAATAAACCCTGCGCGAAACATTAGGCCTAAAGGTCTACGCTGCCATTAGGTCACCTCGTCACTAAATTTGGAAATCGTTCGTAGCTGTTCCGCCCCTCTGGAATAAATTCTCGTCAGAATAACAACAGTTAGACCTGATCCATCCAACCAACATACTCAAACTGTGTGAAGGTCTTTCGGTCAAAACTGAAAACACTAATTTTCACAAATCCTGTCATGATTCTTCCTTCCCCTCGTCCCTCTCAATTCAAACACCATACACCGAAGTTGCCTGCCTGCCTGCCTGACCCTTGGTTCTTGGGTGCAAACGAGCCTGATCCTTCCTGCTTTAGTATCGATATTGTTTAAACAGAGCACAATAGTTTGAATAGTCTTAATAGTAAGCTGAATTTTCGCTACTTAGCTTGCCATGTGCGCTCTAGAAATATCGGGATGATGGCTACTATCAGGATGTTTATAAATTCATCGTAGGCTTAAATATTTGAAAATGGTCGACTTTCTTGTTGATTTGGCTAATAACGCTCGTTACTTAGACGTTGTGCTTGACCCTACTATGAACGCGGTATTTGTAAACAATGGGCTAGACTTTAGACTTGAATCTATTTATCAAGCTTAGGCGTACAGACCAAAAGACCTCAGGACTTTAGTCTACTATGACATTTAGACTATCAGGTTTCAAATTGCTTGCAACTAATAGCCCAAAAAGCTTGTGCATCATGTCTATAAATGGAAGTTGGGCCGATAGGCTGCAAAGGATCGATTAAATTACATCAACCATAATGATGACTCGCTGATACAAGCTTCTGTTGGCCCCTTGAATGTATGTATGCATGTATGTATGTATGCATGCATGTATGTATGTATGTACTATGTAAGTATTGTATGTATGCATGCATGTATAGGCAGGTACATATTGGGATATTCATGTATAGATATACTCATAACCAATTGCCCTCAACCTATAGAAATTATTTTCAAACTAATACTGATAATCATGATCGCTCGAGAAACTTTAAGCCATAGTACATCCCTTTTGCTCGTACCAATAATTATTGGTACGAGCAAAATTGGTATTGATACTATAGTCTATTATAATAGACTATAGTATCAATAAAATGTGCAGGTCCAAAAGCATGGAACCGTATAATATACCTCCCGATATTCGTTCACTACCCTCCCTCCAGCTGTTTAAACGGAACTTTCTACCCACATTCAACGAGGAACCTAACACACTCATAAGAGGGGATGACCTAATCACCATAAATGCATTTACCTGCATTATGTACTATGCAGGATACACAGTACTTAATGTAGGTATGCATATAATTATGTATGTACGTATGTATGTAGGATATGCATGTCTCTAGGCTTTTACAACACGCATTTCCGGAACCCATCAAAAGCGCTTTACACATGGGTGTCTAATGGATCTGAACAGGTGCGTCTTAGTTATAGATAGTAAAAGTCATTTGATCAAAGTTCAACGGGTCAGCTGGAATATCAACATGATTGCAAATCATCATCAGGAGCCTGTATTAGGAGTCTTCATAGACGCCTACATATAGATACACATATAGCCACACATAGCATATAGACATACAGGCATACATACAGACATAAATAGCCTACATAGACTTGTGCATAGGTGTACACAGTCGTACATTATTCGATTTCATAGGCTACAGGAAGCTGTTAAACTTTGGGGAATTTCCCCGATGCAGGACGTAGGCCTATGTCTAGACCAACATTCCCTATTTCGTTATCAATAATTGTTTATAAGTTTATATCAGTACATATCAATATAGATGCGTATATAGATATTAACATACATGCACATTACATACATACACACATACATATGATGATGATGATGATGAATATGACAATTTCTACAGCGCCGTAACACGGCACATGCCGTTACAAGGGCGCTTTGACACGATAACGGACTCAATCAGGATACGCTAACATGAAGTAATGTGTCTTGAGTCTGGACTTAAATGACTCCAAGGATGTTGCTGAACGGATTGAAGGTGGAAGATTGTTCCAACACCTAGGTCCAGCAACAGAAAATGCGCGGTCTCCGAAGCAGGTTTTGGATTTTCGGACCTTCAGATCACCGCGCGCCTCAGATCGCAAAGAGGGTCCTGACCTAGATGACGATACGCCGATGCAGTATGCTCTTAGGTACTCCGGTGCCATGCCATGTAGGGACTTGTACACCAGTAGCGCGAGTTTATGATCTATACGATACTGCACCGAGAGCCAGTGCAGCACATCACGAAGCAGCGGCGTGACGTGATCGTACTTTCTTTAATAACATACATACATACATACATACACACATACATAATACATACATACATACATACATACATACATACATACATACATACATACATACATACATACATACATACATACATACATACATACATACATACATACATACATACATACATACATACATACATACACACCTGCATGCACATATATAGACACATTAGTACATACTGACAAACAAACATTACGTATATGCATATAGAGATGTATATTATTATACATAATTGGATTCTTGATTTTTGTTGTGATTATGGAGATATTTTCCATTAATGATCATGAGTTGTGCAGTGAATGTGTCGTTAATTTTAGGCTTGACTCATTCTGTTTAGTAAGCATATGGGACAGATGTGTTTGTTTATTCAGCATGTCTGCATTGACAGTTCGTAAGCACTTAGTTTCTATAGACTAACTCTGATCGGTGTAGGAGGAGGCTGCGTTTTTAATCACACTGTTTCATAAAAGGTGCTTTTCCGAAAACAGCAGAGTCTTTTGAATCTGAGCTAATAGCCATAACAGTTGTTAATGCATTGCTTAGTTGATCGGACTTGTGGCTCTGAAGTCCCTTCTTGGTATGCAGCTCACCGCAGCGTTTTTAAATGTGCAGCATTTGAAGTGATATTCTGACTTGCATTCAACAAACACATGCAACGCCTATGATGATGATAGTGGTAGTGATGATGTTCGTGGTGGTGGTAGCAGTGGTGGTGGTGGTGATGCTGGTAATGACAGTGAGGAGGAAGGAGGGTTGGAGGTGATGGTAGTGGTTGTGATGATGGTAGTGGTTGGGATGATGATGGTGGTTGGAATGATGTTGCTGGTGGTAGTAGTGATTGTTACGGTGGTGGTTGTGATGGTGGTGATGGTAATGGGAGAGGGAGGATGGTGGTTATAGTGCTGGTGGTTGTATGGTGGTAATGTTCTTGATATTCTGGCATAGCATATTACAATGACTGTCTCTGCGATACTCCAATAATTATGGAAACACTGCAGTGGCGAGAAAATGATGAGAAGAAGAGGTATGAATGAGGATAAATATTTCCAAAGTCACTTTTACTTCTGAGTGATAGGCCGGAGCAGAAGTCAGAAAGAAGATTTGGGTAACGTTTCGTCATTCTTCTGTTTTTCAGAAGAGACCAACAAAACGCAGCCAGTAACTGATCTCTGCTCAGCAATTTTATTTATATCTCTCGTAATGAGTTGTTTCGTGAATGTCATACCGTGAGATATAAATAAAGCCACATCACTGATCATCATCTTGTTTATGACCCCGCGTGGCTATATAAATATTGATTGACCGACTTGGACTACAATCGTGGTGCTGTATCCGTGCCAGTTTCAACTTCTTCAAAGTAGGCCTACCTTGAAGCAGGAATCTCTGTAGGATGTCATCGAGTCCCATCGAGGATCTTCTGGGAGCTAAGGTGCTCGATGGAAAGAATCGATCAGTACCTGTGGCGTCGATCCGTGGAAAGGGAAAGGTACTCGGTAAGTATGTGACACGTAAATGTCAAAGTATGTGTATCAACGTGGGAGAATGCATGGGCGATTGGGCGTATACATGTTAGTTCTATCTGACCTTACCTGCACTGTGATCCAGTTATTTTGTATTGCGCCAGAGTGGTATTGGTGTCTCGGGCGCACACTTAGGATGTGTCTTTCGAAAACCGCGCATTTTACTGCTTGAGTTATGCTAATATTTTCCTGACCAATTTGTATCAGGTACGATTCGTTCCCACGGTTCAATGTAAAGCGTGGATCGGTAGAGTAGAGTAGGATAGAAAAGAATAGTGTTTTGTAGAGTTGAGTGTGCAGTAGAGCAGCTCAGTTTCGATTGGGTTATGCTAGATCAAATCAAGTCAAATCAGACCCCTTTGTAAATCACAATTTCTATTTGAATTGATTGCCTCATGGTGCTTATAGGTCTGTATTTTTCTGCTCACTGGTGTCCACCATGTCGCAGCTTTACTCCGGAGCTGGCCGAGTTCTACTTGAAGCTGAAGGCGTCTGTACCCAATGGCTTTGAGGTCGTCTTTGTCAGCTCCGACCAAGATGAATCGCAGTGGTCAGACTACTTCGCCGAAATGCCCTGGCTCGCCCTCCCATTCAGCGACCGTGCCAGAAAGGTAAGGGTTGTCAAAAGAAGGTTTGAGTCCGGTTTCAATGTTGCCCAGTAGGGTGAGAGTCCGACGACTCTTCCTAACTTTTGAACTATGGCTCAAAATTCTTAGCCACTGCTCAATTATATTGAAATAATTCCGCCTATACTGTCGCTATTTCCTTTGTTACTAATCCTTTGACAGTGCATTGTATTGTATTGTATTGTATTGTATTGTATTTGAACACTTGTTAGAGCGCCCCTACCAGATTTCCCATTCAGAGGCGCTCCCGACTACTGCGCAGACGCTGAATCGGAGTTTCACGCCGAAGCGCATGAGCAATTGCGAGTGAAGGACTTGCCCATGCAGGGTCCCTACGCGGCGACTTTGAGGTGGATTCGAACCCGCAACCCTCCAGCTGCAAGGCACCGAACATACCCCTACACCACCGCGCCCCAGTGTATTTGTGTTGTGTTGTATTGTATGTATTGTACTCCACGTTTATATTGCGACCGAGCCACCCGCAGTAAAGATCCGAGAAATTAATCTCTGATAAACCGACCGAACGGGAATCGAACCCGGGGCGCCGACGTGTAGAGCGGGCTACCAACCCACGCGGCCACTCAGGATCCTTGTCAAAGTGTGTCCATCTACCAGTCAGGTTTATAGGCTTTGTGTGACCCAAAAGCTAAAGTTGGATTTGAGCGTCTGTAAGTTTGTCTATCTGTCTACCTAGCTCTCTAAGTCTGTTGTCTGTTGTCTGTATGTCTCTTCATGCGTATGCTTGTTCGTTTATAATGTGCCTCCAAGTTTATACCTACGTGTTTGTCTGTCTATCGGCCTGTCTGGATTTGCCCGTTTGTCATTATATTTGTCTCTCGTTCTTATATTTTCTCTGTCGCTCTATCTATCGGTGTAATCTTTTACTGGTGTCGCTCTGTCTGTCTCTCTGTCTGTCTCTTTCTCCCGTCTCTGTGTGTCTGTCTGTCTGTCTGTCTGTCTGTCTGTCTGTCTGTCTGTCTGTCTGTCTGTCTGTCTGTCTGTCTGTCTGTCTGTCTCTCTCTCTCTCTCTCTCTCTCTCTCTCTCTCTCTCTCTCTCTCTCTCTCTCTCAGTACTTCTAATCGTGCGTGCCTGTATTTCTCTGCATTTAGGAGGCTGTATCTTCTAAGTACGGCATCAAAGGCATTCCCACACTGGTCCTGTTGGATGCGGAGACTGGAGAAACAATCAACGCCAACGCCAGAATGGACGTCGTCCAGAATCCAGATGGAAAGGGATTTCCATGGAGAAAATAGACGACCACAGCAAAACCTAAGTGCTTCATGGCGTCTACAAACTATGAATCGATCTTAGGCTTACATCTTTGAAACAGACCTTACGCGATACATTAGACCATAAAGGTGTACGATGCCCTTAGGTCTCCTCGTCACTCAATTTGGAAATCGTTCATAGCTGTTCCGCCCCTCTATAATAAATGGTCGACTTTCTTGCTAAGATGGCTAATAGTGCTCGTTACTTAGGCGTTGTGCATGATTCTACTATGTAGGCCTACGCGCTATTTGTAAACAATGGGCTTTAGACATAAAATTAAATAGTCGAATCTATTAATCAAGCGTAGGCGTACAGACCAAAGAGACTGCAGGACTTTAGTCTACTAATGACATTTAGGCTATCAGGTTTCAAATTGCTTGCAACTAATAATTGCCCAAAGATCTTGTGCATCATGTCTATAAATGGAAGTTGGGCCGTTAGCCTGCATGCAAAGGCACTGAATAAAGCTAGATTAAATTACATTAACCATAATGATGACTCGTTGATTCAAGCTTCCGTTGGCGCCCTTGAATGTATTATGTATGTAAGTATGTATGTATGTATGTATGTATGTATGTATGTATGTATGTATGTATGTATGTATGTATGTATGTACGAGGGTTGATCAATAAGTAATGAGAAAAACATATTAGACAGCTTTTTTGCAGAATTTTTTATTTTTATTTACTAGCTTACTTATTTAGCAGAGTTTTTATTTTTAAATTGTCACGTGGGCCATTACTGTGGTTGCTAGGCAACTGCCGGAAGCCGTCTGCCCAGCGGCTGTTGTAAATAATGGATAAAAACGAGAAACGTGCGGTTATTAAATATTTGCATTTAAAAGGATTGACTCAAAATGAGATTGCAACGGACATGAAGAAGGTTTTAAGGGACAATGCCCCTTCACAGGCTACAGTCTATCGGTGGGTAGCTGAATTTAATGGCGGTAGGCAATCAACTGAAGACGAGCACCGTTCTGGCCGCCCTATTGAGACCTGTACCAACAAAAACGTTCAATTCGTCCAGGATCTGATACAGAAAGATCGGCGGGTTAATATTAGAAATGTAGCAGATTGTTTGAAGTTGTCGTACGGCACAACCCATCATATTATTACAGACATTTTGGGGTACAACAAGGTCTGTGCTCGATGGGTTCCACGAATGTTAACACATGAAAACAAGCAAGTCCGACTAACAACTTCTCGTGAAAATCTCGACCTTTTTAGAGAAGACCAGGCAAAGTTTCTACGCAGATATGTCACTATGGATGAGACTTGGGCTCACCACTTTGATCCCGAGACAAAACTGCAGAGTATGGAGTGGAAGCACGTCGATTCCCCGACACCGGTCAAATTCCGCAAAATTGCATCAGCGGGTAAAGTTATGGCATCCGTATTTTGGGACAGTGAAGGTATTTTGATGATTGACTACTTGGAGCGTGGAAAGACTATCACGGGTGTCTACTATGCACAGTTAAACCGAAAACTTCGCGTGGCTATTAAGGAAAAACGTCGAGGGAAGTGGCGTCAAGGTATCGTGTTTCATCAGGACAATGCTCCAGCTCACACCTCGTCTGTTGCAATGACTGCAATTCGCGAGTGCGGCTTCGAACTGCTACAACACCCACCCTATTCTCCAGACCTGGCACCGTCTGACTTCCATCTGTTTCGTTATCTGAAAGATTCGCTTCGCGGACAGAAATTTGACACTGATGAAAGTGCTCGTTATCCATGCCATAAATGACTGGTTTCAGGAGCTAGATAAAACTTTCTTCCTGGAGGGTGTAAAAGCACTTGAACATCGCTGGGAAAAATGTGTTGAGCTTCAGGGAGATTATGTTGAAAAACTATAAAACAATTTTGGTCCAGATTTGCTGTCTAATATATTTTTCTCATTACTTATTTATCAACCCTCGTATGTATGTATGTATGTATGTATGTATGTATGTATGTATGTATGTATGTATGTATGTATATATGTATGTATGTATGTATGTATGTATGTATGTATGTATCAATCAATCAATCAATCAATCAATCAAATCTCTTTTATTGAAGCCAAATGAAAAAAACACATAACATTTCAACATAAAGTATCAGGATTGGCCGCAAGAGGAGTCCCAAAAGGGATCAAGATCCCGCTAACTAGGGACACCTAGAACAACATTTCAGAAATATGAATTAGCTAAATCCTTGATAAACAGTACAATATCAAGTTTCGTACAGCAATGCAAACAGTATAGTACATATTACACAGTAAATGATTAACTCGATTCAAAACACTATGAAAATATAAAGAAAAAACCGAAAACCTTAACTAACAGTGAAAAAGAATATCCGGCAGGGTAGGTTATAGCTAATATCCATTAATCAGGTAGGCAAACAGTATAGTACATATTACACAGTAAATTATTAACTCGATTCAAAACACTATGAAAATATAAAGAAAAACCGAAAACCTTAACTAACAGTGAAAAAGAATATCCGGCAGGGTAGGTTATAGCTAATTTCCATTAATCAGGTAGGCATGCAGCATTTTTTTAAAGTGCCGTATTTAAGTATTTTTGTATGTATGTATGTATGTATGTATGTATGTATGTATGCATGTATGCTTGTATGTATGTATGCATGCATGCATGTATGTACTATGTAAGTAGTGTATATATGTTTGTATGTTTGCATGTATGTATGCTTGTATGTACTATGTAACCGACATAGTACAT